>QKWP01000165.1:36565-58966 GCA_003550325.1 Gigaspora rosea | reverse complement strand
GTTTAATTATTTGTTTTGATTTTCGGACTGATCCGGGATCAATCAAATTTCACGATATTGATTGGTTAAAGACGGCAGGTGACTATCGGGTAAACTCGTGACGTGTTGGCTCTATGCAGCCTCATGTAATTTTTCTTTTTACATTATCTTGATTTTTTATTATGTAATTCGACTTTCATTTATAATTAAAAAAAGTCAATCATGTCAAAATTTATATGAATTTAACGAAAACTCATTTTTTAAAAAAATGTAAAAATAGGCCCTTTTAATTGAAGACACCCCATATAGTACCCAATAGGTACCTAATATATTGGATTTTGACCTTTGTACTATACTTCCCACTATGGTAGTGAGGTCTCTGGACATATTTCGCAAATGCTTCTAGTGCTAAATATAGTTAGATGGCATCATGAGACTAGAGAGAACCCGGGTTACTACTGCATGTCTTATACTAGCATATAAGGACCCCAAGCTATACATAGATAGGTCACTATTTGCTTTTGCTTATTTTTGACTATTTTTTGTAGATCTTTTCTATATTTAGTAATATTAATGCTTATTTTTGACTATTTTTCTATAGATCTTTTCTATTTTTAGTAATATATTAAGATTTTTTAAAATAGTTAGCTGTTCATAGATTGCTCGGGGTCCTAGCATATACCCGTATTGGTGGTCCCAGATCCTCTTAATGTCCTAAGACTCCTATATGAGTATGCCCAAAGCTCCGTTGGGTTTTGACACGTACATGCCTTCATGTTTCCATTCTTACTGGCCAATAAGTTTTATCTGCTTTTGCAAAGTTCACTAAACTCTAGCATCTGATCAGTCACTTCTCAGATCCTTTTCTCCAGTCATTTTAGACTACTAATCCAGTTGGCCCGGAAGGATTAGTTAGCCAGGCTTTAAGTGCCTAAGGTCTCCTTTTCCTTGGTTTATGCTTCTATAACACATGCCTTTTTTTTCCGGTGCAACTTCAGTGCCCAGGTTGGTGGGCTCCCTTTGCCATAGAGGCTCTTGCCCATTTAGTTTTCCCAGGCAGTTACGCTGAGATTCTTTTTCCTAGTACTGTCAAAAGTCCAGCTACCTCTCTAATTGAGACTTGCCAAACAGGTTTCAATTGTTTTGGTTCCTTGGATTTGTCTGTGAAACTTACATAACTATACCAAAGCTCCTATTCAAGATGGTGATACCAAGATTACGGTAATATACCTGACCAATCGATGAACAAATGTTACTATAACACAGGCCTATTTTCTAATTCATCTCTAGTGGGATTTGAACAGGACCCCGAAGAACTCTGATACAACTTAAATTTGAGTTTGTATAATATCAGCCAAATAGATGTATAAAATAGGCCAAATTTTAAAAAATTTACTATATAAAAATGCAACGTTTGATGAATTTTTATACAAAATTTTCTTTTTTAGTAACCTCTGAGTTATATTAGAGTTCTTTGGGTCCTATTTGAACTCTAGACCTGCAGCTTGAGAAGTAACAACCAAACAGCTTCTCTATGTCACTACATCCCATTAATAATAAAAATTTGGTAGTATTTGAACAACTTTTTATTAGTAAATTTTTTAATTTTTCAAAATTCAACAAGTTAAAAATAAGCTATTTCCATATTTTTTTGTATAACTTTTTGGCCAAAAAGTCTAGCTTATTTTCAAAAATATATAGTAGTAATACAAAATGAGTTGGCAAAAAAAATAGAAATCAGAAGGTTTAAATAGGCAATACCAGTATATGAGTTGCAAGTATAGTATCAAAATTTTTTAAAAATACCACCCTATAAAACTCTGTAGTTAGTATATTTGTATGCAACAAAAACTTTATTGTCTAAAGTATAGCTAAGAATATTTTATTTCTAAATATTAGAATCTGTTATATCATATGATGATATCTGTTATACTATATAATTATCCAATAAATATATTAAGTGTTAAAACACAACAAAAAAATAAAAATGTTTAATTTTAAGCTTTAATAAATCCTAATAATCATAGTATGCTAATAGTGCTTTTTTTATTAAATAAATTAATCTTCATTATTAAGACAATTTTGTTTACTATAATAAACTTTGCTTACTTCTAAATTTTTATAAAAATCAAATAAATTTTTATTAATAGTTATTGTAAAAAGCTTACTGGCGTCATAATAAATTTTTTGGTATAGTGCGGGACAGCTTAAAATATCTTATTTTATTGGTTGTTTTAAAAATGACATAACTTGACAAAAAATTATTAAATTAAAAATAACTTTTTAAATTAATAGTTTGTAACCCAATCTACATTTCTTAAAGAGGATTTTTTTTATTTTTATTTTTAATAGTGTTATAACAGTTTAAACTTTGTTATTTTATATATAAACCAAAAATTTGGTACTGATCTACATGCATAAGCCAATAAAAATTGATTATTTTTGTATTATATTATTCTAAATTTGGCATATCTTAGTAAAAACTTGATATTTTATAATATTCTGATTAAATTTGGCATCTTTTTATTAATAAAATAAAAGGTAGATATTTTTTGTTGTTCCATACTATACAAAAACATATTTTATAAAAATTAATTAATAAAAATTATCTGATTTTTATAAAAATTTAAAGTAGAACTTATAATAATAAATAAAATTTTCTTATTAATGAAGCATGATTTATTTAATAAAAAATTTGCTAACAATGTATCAAGTTAATTTTTTTAAGTCTTTTAAAGTTTATTTAGTGTATAAAGCTAAAATTAATTAGTAAAATTTTATAACATATTAGCAGATTAGCATAATTGAATAAATCAACCAATCATGATTGAGGATTATCAAAAAAATTTTACACAAACATTTATTATAGAGCGAATTGTCACAAAAATAGCTTTTTTAACCAGCTTTGCATTTATAATTAAGTACATAGAACATTATAAAATTTATATTTAATTATAAGCCAAAAGTACATCAACTCTTTCTGATAATCATTTGGACCGACTTTTCCAAAACAACTAAACTGTAAAAAAACTATAGATAATATGCAACCTCTTACTACCAAACTTCTTTTGGAGTATTTAGAAATAAGAGTTCTACTTGGAGCAACTGAAAAAAAGCCGAAAAAAAGTCTTAGGATAGGTCCCCCTAAAGTAAAACACAAAAACTATCGAATAGTAGTTGGTTACTGAGTAATCAGAAGTTTTTGTCATTAAGCTCAAACAGTTTTGAACTTTATAAAAGCTGTATATTTTTCTATAGACTACAAAACTTATATGGTTTTAAACTCACGAAACAAGTTGAACCACCTGGTATCTTCTTTGTCCCTTTGGCTTTTTTGAAATTTTAATAAAGTGGGCTTTTTGGCTTACCCCCTCCAAAAGATCGACAATGTTTACCTCCCCAATTTGAAAATACAGCTACCATATTAAAATGAAGTTACAAGTAGATTTTAGTCTTTCGAAATAAACAACAAATGACACTGTTTATTTTTAGAAGAAACTTTGTAATGAAATTTTGTTCTAGAATATTCTTTTAGCTATAGTTTTTTTTTTTATATCTATCTTTACAGTTTATTAGGTTAGAGGCTATTTTTTTCTAGCAATAGTTTTTTCGCCTATATATGATAATTTGAGTTTAGTTAGAGTAGAGACTACTTTTCTTAGTATTATATAATTTTTAAAATAGTCCACCTTGGTGCCAGGTCTTAATTGATCTGAGGCCTTGTTTTTTTTTCTTCTTTTTTTTTCTATTATTTGTTTTTTTGTTTTCTTTGTCATTTCTTTTCTTTTTACTCCTTTTTTTGTCGCTCTGCTCTTTAGTAGTTTAGTTTTTTCCTCCTACTTTCAAGGATATTTCCTTCGGGGAATACTCTTGTATAGTGGAGCGAGGCTAATGGACTAGTCGGTGTCTCCCAAAATACTGTGTAGCAATTCACATTTGGTTTAGTCATCTAAATCGGATAATGCCTATATTGTTTTATTCTTTGTTCTTTATGATTTTGTACTATTTTTAGTATAATAAAAATCAAAAAGGTCATATTTGGCAAGTCTCACCTAAGAGAAAAAAAAAATAAGCCAAAAGTAGATTAAAAAGGACATTTTATAAAAATTAGCTTCTGAATTTACTCTTGATAGTTACCAACTCATCTAACAATACCCAACTCATCCTAAAACATCTAAGTATTTCAACAAATGGTAAAAGTACTTCTTTCTATAGCTTAGCATAGCTCTTTTATTGAGTTTTTTTTTGGTTTTTTAACTTGTTTAAATATCAAAAAAGCTCTTTGTTAGTTGTAACAAGTGCTTTATTTGTTAGTTTTCAATGTCACTTAGAAGCAAATTTTTATATATTAGTTTATTGAAAAAAGACCTAATTATACCAATTCACTAATATGATTCACAAATTTTTATTAATTAATTTTAACTTTGTATACTAATAAACTTGTTCAGTATCTAGAAATACATCAAATTAGCAGAATTATTTCTATTTTACTTGAAATTTAAAAAATAATATATAATTTTAGATTTTTGATCGAAAAGGTCAAATTTAAGCATCTTTTCTTCAAATTTTAAGTAAAATAAAAATTTTTGCTAATTTAATATATTTTTAGATGCTGAATAAGTTTACTTAGTATATTAAATAGAGATTGAAATTGTTTAACCATTTAAAAATTGCTTTCATAGTTCCAGCAGAATTATGTTGGTCGTAGGCCAGAATTATTTTAATGCTGGCCAAATTAAATGATTAAATGGTTAAACGATTAAATGATTAAAAAAAAAACTTTAGCCAATTCCAATCTATAATATTAAATTAGATTTATTTAGTAAAATCTTGTGAATCATAAGAGTTTATAGAATTTTATTAATAAAATTCTATAAAATTTTATATTTACAAAATTTTACTAATTAATTCTTAGGGCAGTGTCATTAATTACCTGATTATTTTTTATCAGAGGTCTACCCCCTCCCTCTTCCTCAATATATAAATAGTCAGGTTCTTATATATAATTTCAACTTTTTTTACCCCTCTGATTTTTGTTACTCCCCTTACTTTATGCACAAAATAAACTTATTCAGGATCTAAAAATGCATTAATTTGAAAAAATAATTTTTATTTTACTTAAAATTTAAAGAATAGTTACATAATTTTGGATTTTTGATCAAAAAAGTCAAATTTAAGTAAAATAAAAATAATACTAGCAATTTAATATATTTTTAGGTCTTGAACAAGTTTATTAGTGCATAAATTTAGAATTAATTAGTAAAATTGTGAATTATAAGATTTTATAAAATTTTATAAATAAAATCTTATGATTCACAAAATTTTACTAATTAGTTCTAAATTTATGTGCTAATAAACTTGTCCAGAATTTAAAAATATATTAAATTAGTAGTGTTACTTTTATTTAACTTGAAATTTGGAGAAAAGATACTTAAATTTAATATTTTTGATCAAAAATTCAAAATTATGCATTTTTTTAAATTTTAAGTAAAATAAAAATATTTCTGCAAATTTAACATATTTTTAGGTTTTGAACAAGTTTACTTAATGTATTAAATTAAAATTAATTAGTAAAAATGTTACAAATCATAAGATTTTATAAAATTTTATTAATAAATAAAAATACATTAAATTAGTAGTGTAATTTTTATTTTATTTGAAATTTAGAGGAAAGATACTTAAATTTAGCTTTTTGATCAAAATCTAAAATTATGCATTTATTCTTTAATAAAAATAATTTTGCTAAATTAATATATTTTTAGATTCTAAACAAGTTTATCTAGTTTATTAAGTTAGAATTAATTAGTAAAATGCTTTAAATTATAAGATTTTATAGAATGTTATTAATAAAATTCTATAAAATCTTATGGTTTACAAAATTTTACTAATTAATTCTAATTTAATATACTAAATAAACTTGTTTAGAACCTAAAAATATATTAAATTGTATATTGTTTTTATTTTACTTAAAATTTAAAGAAAGATGTTTAAATTTAACTTTTTTTTGATTAAAAATTTAAAATTATTATCATTTTGCTAAATTTCAAGTAAAATAAAAATAATTCTAATGATTTGATATATTTTAGATACTAAACAAGTTTACTTAGTGCATAAAGTTAGAATTAATTAGTAAAATTTTATAAATTATAAGATTCTATAATTTTTTTTTTTTTTTAAATATTAAAGATGAAACCTTGCTTTTATTTTTATTAAATTTAATAAAAACTTTTTACAATTCTAAAAGAAAATTTATTTTTTTAAATCTAATATAAAAATAAAAACTCAAACATATATCTAAGTAAACCTAAATACTTATTTGTGGGCTAAACCTAAGATTCTATTAATAAAATTTTATAAACTCTTATAATTTACAAAATTTTACTAATTAATTTTAACTTAATGCACTAAGTAAACTTGTATTTATTAATTGTTATTTTTGGTTTCAGACACTAAAATATCCATTTTCTAGTTTAAAATTAGCTTGAATATAGAGTTTTAAATCACATATTGAAGAAGAACTAAAATAGAGTTGAAACAGAACTCTTTTGTAAGATAAAAGACTTTGTTGCTATAAAAAATGTAGTAGAACTAACCCTAAATAAAGTTCTTTGTCAGAAGATATAGAATTTTAAGCAGAAGCATACTTTTGGTTAAATATATTATTAAAACTTATGCTCTTTACAATTTTGCTACTCTCATTATCTCTAATTATCTTTTTAAAATTTTACCAAAATGTGAAAAATCTAGCTTATTCTCTTCAAAATATTTACTCTTTTCGAATTGGGAATATGCTAACCAAATTGGAATTGTATATTTAGATTTTTTAAAATAAACAATAAATAATATGTGTGATATTTGGTAGTAATAGTCAAAATAAAATTTCTTTTTAAAGATTCTTTTAGGTATTTGGTTTTTTATACTGTATTATCAAAGATTTATTATATTTTTATTCAAATTATATATAATGTATAAATAGATTTAGAGTAAAAACTTATTTATTTAGTAGTATTATACAACCTTGTACAGGTACTAATAGTACACTTTTCAGTTCTGTTATTTCTTTTTTGTTTTTTTTATCTTTGTTTTATTTGTTTAGGTTTAAATAGTGTTTTTTTTTCTATTTTATTGTACATTCTTTTTTTCATTTATTGCATTTTTTCTGTTAATATAGATTTAGTATATTTTATCTGATAATTTAGATAGAAAGAATCTAAAAAATTTTTTAATAGAGCTAACAAAATCTTATAACTAGTAGGGTTCCTCAAATTCAAATCAAATCAAATATTGGGTCAATTTGAATTTGATTAAATCAAATTGACTCTGATTTGAATTTGATTTGATTCAAATATTTGAATTTGAATTTGATTTGAATTGGAATTTTTAATAATAATTTTCAAATCAAATCAAATATTTGTCAAATCAAATCAAATTCAGCCATATTTAAATTTGATCAAATCAAATATAGTCAAATTTGAATTTGAATTTGATCAAATATTTGATTCAAATATTTGAAAATCAAATCAAATTGCGGAANTTTGATCAAATCAAATATAGTCAAATTTGAATTTGAATTTGATCAAATATTTGATTCAAATATTTGAAAATCAAATCAAATTGCGGAACCCTAATAACTAGTATTTAAAATCTATATATAAAATCTGCAAAATGCAAATTAAAAGTTATTTTTATAAGCAAAAATTTTTAAGAATCTGCAAATTTTATTATATAATATGCATATTGTATATAAATTTTTGATTTTTTTATTATATTTACAAGAATTGCTAAGTTTTTTCATATATTAAAATAAAATTGAATTTTAAATACTGTTTCCAACTTATCAAAGTTGGTACAACAGATTACATCTGAGCAGGTTTGATATAGCTAAATAATACTAAGCCTATAATTTCTGAATTAATTTTGTACTAGTATAGTAATATATTAGTAAATTAAATATAATATTAAGCATATTGGCCAGACTGTCAAAAGGCTAAAAAAAATTTGATCAGCAAATTTTTGGTCAACTACTAATTTGTTTAACATTAAATATAATATTTAATGGGTGTGGTGACTTAGGGAAGTTGTTAAGTTGTCACCCTCCAAGCGACAGATCTAGAGTTCAAATCCTACTGGAGACAGTTTAAAAAAATAGGTCTGTGTCCGGTAACATTTATTCGACGATCGGTTGGGTACATTACCTGTAGTCCTTGGTTACCATCTCGAATGGGAGCTTTTAGACAAAGTTGTGTTTTGTGATACAGATAAATCCAAGGAACCAGAATAATTGAAACCCGTTTGGCAAGACCTGAGTAAGGAGGTAGTGAAGATCTTTGACGATACTGTGGATACCGGAATTTGAGACCAAAGAACTGGACGAACACCCCGGGGCAAGTGGGGCACCAACCTGGCCACCGGAGACGTACCAGAGAAAAAGGTTCTATGCTACGGAATTAGGAACCAAGGGAAGTTAAGGCCACTCCAATTTAATTCTTTGTTTAACATTACAAGTTCAAAATTTTTTAAAGGGGGGGGACTTAAACAACAAATGATTAGGTCCGGTTTGGGTCCGGCCAGGATCGGAATAGGTCCAGTTCAGGTCTGGTCCAGGATTGGACCAGACTCAGCCTCTAAATTTTATACAGACTGGTCTGAGTCTGAATATACTTATATTTATTTTTTGGTGCTAACAAGTTTACTTAGTGCATAAAGTTAGAATTAATTAGTAAAATTTTATGAATCATAGGATTTTATATAATTTTATTAATAAAATTTTATAAAATCTTATAATACACAAATTTTTATTAATTAATTCTAACTTTATGCACTAAGTAAACATATTCAGCACCTAAAAATGCATCAAATCAGCAGAGTTATTTTTATTTTACTTAAAATTTGGAAAATAGATGCATAATTTTGGATTTTTGATCAAAAAAGTCAAATTTAAACATCTTTTCTTCAAATTTCAAGTAAAATAAAAACAATTCTGCCAATTTAATGTATTTTTAGGCTCTGAACAAGTTTACCTAGTGAAATAAGTTAGAATTAATTAGTAAAATTTTATGAATCATAAGATTTTATAGAATTTCATTAATAAAATTTTATAAAATCTTATTATACACAAATTTTTATTAATTAATTCTAACTTTATGCACTAAGCAAACATGTACAGCACCTAAAAATACATCAAATCGGCAGGAATATTTTTATTTTACTTGAAATTTGGATAATAGACGCATAATTTTGGATTTTTGATCAAAAAAGTCAAATTTAAGCATCTTTTCTCCAAATTTCAAGTAAAATAAAAACAAGACTGCCGATTTAATGTATTTTTAGGCCCTGAACAAGTTTACTTAGTGAATTAAGTTAGAATTAATTAGTAAAATTTTATGAATCATAAGATTTTATAGAATTTTATTAATAAAATTTTATAAAATCTTATAATACACAAATTTTTAATAATTAATTCTAACTTTATGCACTAAGTAAACATGTACAGCACCTAAAAATACATCAAATCGGCAGGGTTATTTTTATTTTACTTGAAATTTGGAGAATAGATGCATAATTTTGGATTTTTGATCAAAAAAGTCAAATTTAAGCATCTTTTCTCCAAATTTCAAGTAAAATAAAAATAACCCTGCCAATTTGATGTATTTTTAGGTGCTGTACATGTTTACTTAGTGCATAAAGTTAGAATTAATTAATAAAAATTTGTGTATAATAAGATTTTATAAAATTTTATTAATAAAATTCTATAAAATCTTATGATTCATAAAATTTTACTAATTAATTCTAACTTAATTCACTAAGTAAACTTGTTCAGGGCCTAAAAATACATTAAATCGGCAGTATTGTTTTTATTTTACTTGAAATTTGGAGAAAAGATGCTTAAATTTGACTTTTTTGATCAAAAATCCAAAATTATGCATCTATTATCCAAATTTCAAGTAAAATAAAAATAACTCTGCCGATTTGATGTATTTTTAGGTGCTGAACATGTTTACTTAGTGCATAAAGTTAGAATTAATTAATAAAAATTTGTGTATTATAAGATTTTATAAAATTTTATTAATAAAATTCTATAAAATCTTATGATTCATAAAATTTTACTAATTAATTCTAACTTAATTCACTAGGTAAACTTGTTCAGAGCCTAAAAATACATTAAATCAGCAGTATTGTTTTTATTTTACTTGAAATTTGGAGAAAATATGCTTAAATTTGACTTTTTTGATCAAAAATCCAAAATTATGCATCTATTCTCCAAATTTCAAGTAAAATAAAAATAACCCTGCCGATTTGATGTATTTTTAGGTGCTGTACATGTTTACTTAGTGCATAAAGTTAGAATTAATTATTAAAAATTTGTGTATTATAAGATTTTATAAAATTTTATTAATAAAATTCTATAAAATCTTATGATTCACAAACTTTTACTAATTAATTCTAACTATATACACTAATTAAACTTATTTAGAACCTAAAAATACATTAAATCGGCAGAATTGTTTTTATTTTACTTGAAATTTGGAGAAAATATGCTTAAATTTGACTTTTTTGATCAAAAATCTAAAATTATGCATCTATTCTCCAAATTTTAAGTAAAATAAAAATAACTCTGCCGATTTGATGCATTTTTAGGTGCTGAATATGTTTACTTAGTGCATAAAATTAGAATTGATTAATAAAAATTTATGTATTATAAGATTTTATAACATTTTATTAATAAAATTCTATAAAATCTCATGATTCATAAAATTTTACTAATTAATTCTAACTTAATACACTAAGTAAACTTGTTTAGAGCCTAAAAATACATTAAATCAGCAGTCTTGTTTTTATTTTACTTGAAATTTGAAGAAAAGATGCTCTTTTTTGATCAAAAATCCAAAATTATGCATCTATTATCCAAATTTTAAGTAAAATAAAACTAACCCTGCCGATTTGATATATTTTTAGGTGCTGTACATGTTTACTTAGTGCATAAAGTTAGAATTAATTAATAAAAATTTGTGCATAATAAGATTTTATAAAATTTTATTAATAAAATTCTATAAAATCTTATGATTCATAAAATTTTACTAATTAATTCTAACTAACTTATATAGTGTTTCAAGGTTTAGCATGACTGTATTATGCAGCTACTCTAATTTTGGTGTTCTTTCTGTATGGGTTCATTTTAGTAATATGAAAAGTGAAATTTGAATCTAAAAGTTATATATATATATATATGTTGTTTAACTCCCCCTATAATTTGCTCAATCTAGAGAGGGGTTATGTTAAACATAGATTTAAATTGGAGTGGCCTAACCAAAAAAAGGCACCTAAAGCCGAGGAAGAATGACCCATCTGGGCTAACTGGTTTGGTAGTTTGGGAGGGATTGGTAATAGGACTGGTTAATGTAGGTATCGGGATTGGAATGAACCTTGCAAGGGCAAGGATACTGTGCGGTTTAATGGTTAGCCCTAGGGGTCTTAATGGGTCAGGTTGGGTCGGGTTTGGGCCTGACCCAGGTCAGACCCACTTGGGTCAAAACCCGACCCGGGTCTGACCCGCCTCATGTCAAACCCGACCCGGGTCTGACCCGCCTCATGCCAAACACGATCCGGGTCTAACCCGCCCCATGTCAAACCCGACCAAGATCTGACCCAACCCAACCCAACCCAACCCAGGTTAGACCCGGGTCATCACCCCTCCCCCTTCCCCTTTGATGTCCCCGGTAAATAAATGAAAACCATTACTTCTACTAAAAAAGGATTCTGCGAAAATCAGTATAGGCCACGCCCAAAACATTAATTAAACCATCTCTCACACATTTCATGTGATCGTACTGGTATATTGTAATTGTGAATAAATGAAAACCATTGTTCCAACCAAAAAGGATTTTTCAAAAATCAATGTAGTGCATCAAAAAAGTTGAACGGAACCATCCCTCTCACATACATGTGATCGTACTAGTATTATGAATCATTTTTTATTAATAAAAAGTTGGCTAAAATTTAAAACCGATTTTACTTTAAATGTCAAGCCATTGATTGTAATAATGAAGTAATAGCATCAGATTATCACTTCATCAAAGTAAATGATTGGCTTACATGTGCCGCTGCGCGGCACATGTAAGCCAATCATTTACTAAGGAAGAACGAATTTTTGCAATATATAATCATCTTATGACCAATTTACGATAAGTTTTATACTGTACATGAAATTGTTGGAGGTTAATACATGATCTACATGCTGCATAAACTGCCGCATTCTTGGAATTTTGGGTGAAATTTTGGCAGTTAATTTTTCAGGCTGATAATTAGTAATAACGCGTCTTTTTTCTGCCTTTGGCAGTAGCAATTTTAAAGTCCTTTTACGTTAATTTAAGAAAAAAAACTTCTGTCAGGCCTGGCCTGTAAATAATTTTTAGCCGAGTTTATTATGCGGCGTTTTTTTAAAGAAAAATTAGAAGTCTTGTGAACGGCAATTAAAACCACATAAAAGAACACTAGAAAAGAATTCTCTCATATTAACTGATCAATTACGCAATCTTTATCAAAAACACAGCTTCCAACCTGCTTCATCAAAATTTTTAGACGATTTTCAGTCCATTAAACATGGTTTGACTAATCTTACTTCTATAGCAGGATTTTTAACTTTTTTTGGCTTGGGGGCAGGAGACGAAAAAATTTTCACTGGTGAAAAGGTTAGTCAACCGGAATTATTTGCCTTTTTTGGTTTCTCTTTTCCTCGCCTTTTTAGTTTAGGAGTAAGAAACTTATTTATTAAAAAAAAACACGGTTATCAAACTCCCTTTTTTAAGTCAATAAGAGCATTACGAAAAGCCGCAGCTTGGTCAAAAACAAAAGTCTGAATAGATTTCTTCATGTTTTTTCCAAGGGTTTTAACCAATTTACAAAAAATCAAATTTATTAATTGTTGTGCTAAAACTTCATTAAAGAAAAAAAAACAAAAATAAAAAGTTTTCCAGTATCGTCGATTATCTTTACATGGTCCAAAAAGACAGAAGTGTTTGCCAAATGGAGGACCGAGTCTTACTGTTATGAGAATAAACAACACAAGAAAGTAGGCTTAACCCCAAAATTTTTTAATATTTCATCCTCCAAAGAGACAAAAATTGACTTTCGCTCGAGCAATAAATCCAATTTAGGATTATCAAAATTGATAAGCAGATTAACATTGAAGTTTTATGGCAAAAATCTGACCGCTTAACAATTAGCCGACCAAAAGGAGGTGCCACAAAAAAAACACGTCACAAAAATCGTAAAAAAAAGACCCCAACAAGAATTTAAAAATTGACTAAATCAAGACCCTATTCGTAGACAAAATTTAAATAAATTTTCCTGGTTAGTTGGTTTATCTCCCGTAATAGCAGATTCAGGGGTTTTCAGATATATAAACCTCCTAACCTTCCTCTAAAATTAGAAATTTTATGTTACATAAAAACAGGTAATGATCACTACTGAGAATAAATAATTATTAGTTTAATTTTTAAAAACATAAAACTTCAATTTACCTCGCTCATAAATTTTTGATTAAGTTTTTTAGAATTACCAATTATTTTGAGTGCAACGTCTATTAAAGCATTTTGTCCTTTATCATGCCAATCAGCATTGTATACTGTTGCAAATCTACCTTTGCCTATCTGCTTAATATTCTCGAATTCTTCATAGGAAATCCATGATAACTAATATCTTTCATCATCCAATAAGTTTATCAAATTATTATCAAGATCAGGAGGATATGATGATTTAATTATTTCTTAAAAAAATTCTAATTAAATTAGTTCTAGCTAGATAATGAATAAACAAAAAAAAAAAAAAAGTACGTACTCTTTATACTTCGTTCTCTATTAGAATTTAAAAATTAATAAAATCAATTGAAAAAGTTTTATAATAAAATATTTATTTACTTTTTATACCAATCATTGGCATGTTGTATGTTTCTTGCAACTCCAATTCTATTTCGATAACAAAATCCAACTTTATTTATTGCAATAGCATGAGAAAAATGTGCACACAATTAGCTTTAAGATTTTGCTTCGATTTAGATGATAGTAAAACCATATACTTACATTCCTGGTAATTCTGATCTGTGATCGCTGCATACGTACTTTAAAATGATGCAGATCCAATCACTAGATCTCAAGAATTTTGCCTGTAAAAATTGTACGTATGTACGAAGTTCTTTTTATCAGATGAATACTTTTTTTATAATAAATTAATTAATTATTATTTATTTTTGCAATGAAATGGTTTCGGTTCATCATGCGTCACCTATCATTAACCTGGGTCTGACCCGAGTCTGACCCGACCAGGGTTTTTTCTGACCCGGGTCTGACCCGACCCGGGTTTTTTCTGACCCGGGTCTGACCCGACCCGGGTTTGATCTGATCCAACCCAACCCGGGTTGGGTTTGACCCGGGTCGGTTTGGGTCTGACCCGACCCAGCTAAGACCTCTAGTTAGCCCTGACTGCTAGTGGTGGTCTCGACCATTGCGAAGGTATTCAAAGCCTAATCTAGAAATGTGTGGGACATAGAAAAATTAGGAGGGTATGTACTACACCCTCCCTAGAGTAATCCGGTAGTTGGAATACTACTAGACTACCTATAGAATTAGGGTACAAGTAGTATGGCAAATGTCGATCTGGGTGGTCTTCAATTGAAGCAGCATGAGGTTATATGTAGGTGTGATTGTGGTGGGTGATACAGGACGGGGACACCAGAGAGTTTAAATGGGTAATCTCCTAGTTAGGTTACAGATACGACGTATAGTGTAGAACCTTTGGGCGGACTACTCAAATAGGCAACCAAAAGTTGCACGTGTGGCTATATGTACTCTCATTAACCAAGAATATATTATCTAAAAAACCTAATAAAAATCCACTTTCTGCGACATTGCAAAAAAAAAATATATATATATAATATTTAAATTTGTACAATATGAAATTTAATTTTATATAAAGAAATATATAATTTTGTATAATTGTCCGAAGGATATTACTGTAGAGGCAAAAGTAGTCGATGTCTGTGTGTTTGCAAATTACGAATTTTGATTGGCTAGATCAGGTGTAATATAAAAAAACAACAATTAAAACAATTTAACTAATGCTTATTGGCTATGTAATATATTTATATTTGGTCCTTCAGACTCTAAATGGTTTCCGTTTTTTTAGTATTTAAATTAAATTACTAGATCACAAATTATTATAGTAGTTGATAAATCTTTTATTTAAGCCTATGGATCAAGGGGGCCTCTTTGGGCACCCAATTTTTGTTACAAAAATAAGGATACAACTAGCCACATGTACAACTTTTGGTTGTTTAATTTAAATAGTCCACTCGAAAGTTCTACACTAGCTGCCATATTGCAATCCAACTAAAGGGTTGTCTATTTAAACCCTCTGGTTCCTGTTCCTTCTGCCAATTCTACTTGTTTCACTGGTACAGCCTTCTGATACATTTGTTAGTCAAGATCAGTTCCAGATGCTATCGATGAATATCCCCTTAGAACTACTTTATCTTCACAGAACACTTGGTAAAGCATTTCCTGTCTCACACAGATATTACCTATGCTTCAGTAACTTATGCACTTACCAAGGCCAACACTTGTAGTTAGGGTAATATCTGTAACTACTACTATTATCTACTTTTGCCCTTGTAAGGTTCACTCCAACTTCAATATCCACTATCACCTTCCTACCGGTCCTTTTCCAATATATCCCAAACTTCCAATCCAGTTAGCTCAGAAGGGTCAATCTACCTGGCATTAGGTGCCATATGGTTTTTTTTTCTCTAATATCTACTTCTATAGCATAGGTCCTTTTCCTCTGGTACAACTCTGGCAGCCGGATTGGTGGACCTTGATCTTTAGATTATAGTCGTTCAATTCTCCGGCTTCAGTTTCTAATACTCTGGTTTTGATAGCACTATTAAAAATCTCCGCTATCTCCTTATTTAGGGTTTGCCAAACGGGTTTCTGTTTTTCCGGTTTCTTGGATTTGTTAGTGTAATAATAGGACCCCAAATAATACATAGAGGTTATATTGGCTTTAATATAAACTTTTTGTAAATTTTATTCACTTTTTATTAGAGCTAATTAATCTTATTTTATATATAAGCTTTAATATTTAAATAATTTTATCTATTTAAAAATATAACAAATATTTTTTTTTTCAAATAAATATTTTTTTAAAGAGAATTGCTAATCTTAACTGGGTGAAATTCCTGGTTATATGATCTGCATATCAACCAATGATATTGCATGATTGATTTTATATAAAATTTATTATATAATTATTTTATGTATTTATTATATTATTATTATTTGACTATTGCATAATATTTATGTTTATAATATACATAGTATTAATATATAATAATAAATCTTAATAGTACCGAATACCATCGCTTCCACTAATACTGTACCCTAACTAGTGCTTCGATCCATAATCTGATCAATTCGGATTGATCTGATAATCCGGATTGAATACGGATATCCGTATCCGTTAATTTTAAACGGATAGATCTGTAATCCATATTGGATTAAGGATAAGGATTATCTGGGTTACGATCCCAGATATCTTTTATGCGATTGGTCAATTTAAGGGTAGAGTACAACATATATACATATGAAAATTGAACACATTAGAATTTTCTATGGCATACATTTTAGCTAGATCTCTCTGTAGATTGATAATGGTTATTCAAATTATTTTTGAGAAGTAAGTTAATTATTTTTATTTAAATATTTCTTTTTTTTTTAAATGTTAAGGTGAGATCTTGCTTATTTAAATATTTCTATGCTTATTGTTTTTTTTTAGTTATTACCTTTCCTTATTCAAGTCGTTGTTATTGTTCTTCAGTATCGTCTGGGTCAGTAGTAGGTAGTAAGACTTTTTGCCCATCATAATTAAAGTAAAACAAAGAAACTTGCTAATACTTTTCTTTTGTAGGTCCTGGTTTTCATTAACTTGGGCTTGAAAGTGAAACTAAGATGTGGTAAATACTGTATTTTTCTCTCCCATTTGTTTTCGTAAAATTGGGCTAACTTTTTTTTTTGTAGAGTACGACGAATTTTCAACATCACAGGTGGGCTAGAGAAAGAAGAACTGGAACATGGATAAATGCTTCTTATTTTCTTGTAGGGTACAATGAATTTTTGACGTGTAGCTTGGTTTTGCTAAACTTGGTTAGATAAATACTTGCTCTTTTCTTTTATTTTCGTTAACATGATTACTACTTTTTTTCTTGCAAGGTATGATATCACCATATGTGTAAAGAATGATTACAGTATATCTAGAATAGGTTTAAAACAAACAATTAGCATGATTTGGGAGAATAGAAATTTTCATGTAAAAAACATAACGTCATTAAACTTGATTCTTTTGCATCTTTCGCTATTACAATTACAATTTTTCAATGCCTTTTTATAATTTATATTCTACTAAATCTGTCAACTAAACATAACCACTTTGAGGTATACTTGTCATTGTTTTCTATATATGTAATTTGTTGTAATTCTTTTACTCAAAAAACAAAATCGATAATGTTAAAAGTAGATCGAATACGCGTGGCACAGGTTGTTATGTCATACCTACTATTATTTAAATCCCACTTAAGAACTATTCTGGCAATTAAATGCAAAGCCACAGATAATAAAGATCAAAAATATTATTATTAACTACCAGTACAAATGCACTTTATATCCGTTATTCTCCTTTATGCAGGGATTTGACAAGACAATTGTCAAGTGGTGCTTCGATCCTATTTTTTAAAATTAAATTCAGATTTAATAATAAAGAATCGTAAATGCGCATATATAAGATTTTTGAAAATCGCGATTTTTGATTGGCTAGTTAATAAATCTTTGCGGATTGAATCCGAATTTACTAATTCAGATTATAACCGGAATTATCCAGATACATAAAAAAGAATCCAAATTTAATCCGTATTGCTTTTTAAAAGTAGGATCAAAGCTCTAACCCTAATCTATATATTCTAAATTCTAGTTTGTATCCTAATTATTCTTATCCTAACCTTTAATCTGCAACCCTAACCCTTCTTAAAATCAAACTAGTCTACCAAGTTAATGCAGCTCATATGCACACCAAATGTCAACGTAATGCTTTTAGACAGTCATAATTCGCATTAAGTGTATTAGCCTTACCTTATAGAATCAACAACAACAAACCTTGAAGTACCAAAAACTATAATAGTGTAACTCCAGTGATAATGACGACACTAAAGAAAATGACAGTAACATGAAATTAACGGAATCACTGACAACGACAAAGATACTGGCGATAAATCAACGACTAAAAAAAAAATAAACAAGAGTTAGCAAAGAGCAAAACAAAAAGAAAAAATTAAAAGAAAAAAAGTGACGCCTATCTGAAAGACATCAACGACTTCAGAAACTTTGTAAAACTACGTACAATTAAATCTACCAGCAAATGCACCTCCAAAAGTATAACCTAATACACCCTTCCAGAATTAGGCACTATTTTGGCTGACCGTAACCCTAACTTTGAGGCCTTAATGTCAGAAAACAAAATGACGACCCAAAAAAGCAGTGATAACGAATTCAACTCTATTAGCAGACAAAAAAGCAACACAACTACAAAAAGAAAACTAGTTAGTAAAAAAAAAAAGATAGTATAACAGAGAAAAAAATGCTATACTTATCACCAGCAAACAGCAGTCAGAAGACTCGATTGTAAAAAAAATCTCTACATCGTTACTTAATTGATGATCCGCCAGTCAACTGATGCATGATCATAGTGTAACATGATGCAAATTACTATGTAAATCACTTATAAACGAAATGCAACGATCACCCAAGGAAAAATATTTTTCTTACTAAGTTAATGAGTCATGTCGACTAATTGAAAGTTGTAGAACTCGTCGAAACGCATCTAACAGTGGTTAGATCATCAAAATTGGCCCAGTAGATGCGGAGATGTCGTCGTTAAACGATTGGGCGACTATATAAAATTTTATGTAAACAAACATAAAATTTTACATAGTTGCTCAATCGTTTTTTGAAGATAACTCAGCATTTACTAGGCCAATTTTGATGATCTCACCACCTTTAGATTCGTCACAATGAGCTCTACAACTTTTAATTAATCGGCATGGTTCATTAACTTAGTAAAAAAATATTTTTCCTTGGGTGATTGTGGTATTTCTACCTATAACATAGATTATTATAGCAGAAATGCCACGATCACCCAAGAAAAAATATTTTTTTACTAAGTTAATAAAACATGCTGATTAATTGAAAGTTGTAGAGCTCGTCGAAAAGCATCTAACGGTGATGGGATTATCAAAATTGGCTCAGTAGGTGCTGAGTTATCTTCAAAAAACGATTGGGCGACTATGTAAAATTTTATATAAACAAATGTTTATTTTATATATTCGCTCAATAGTTTTTGATGATATCTCCGCGTCTACTAGGCCGATTTTGATGATCTAACCACCGTTAGATGCGTCTCGACGAGCTCTACAACTTTCAATTAGTCGACATAACTCATTAACTTAGTAAGAAAAATATTTTTCCTTGGGTGATCGTGGCATTTCATCTATAAGTGATTTCATAGTAATTTGCGTCATGTTACACTATGATAATGCATCAGTTGACTGGCGGATTATTAATTAATAATGTGGCAAAAAACACAACCACAACTAAAACACCAATTACTATGACACCAATGATGACACCAACACAACAAACCAGAGCGAGATATCCAAGTCAAAAAAAAAAGTTTGATTAGTATAATAAAAAAAAAACCAATATAGCAATACAAACAAAAAAAAACATATACATGTAGATTCTGTCTGTTTTGCAAATATATATATAGATCCTGTTGTATAACTGAAAAAGTAATTTCCTCTCTGGTTAAGCGTAATTATTTTCTTTCTTAAAAAAAATTTTCTTTAAAAAAAATTTTTTTTTTTATTTGGTTATTTAAATTTTAAATATAATCTATCTAAAATTTATTAATTTTATTCATTTTAATTGCTGATCTGGATAAGATCAGCAGAATTTTTATATTTGAATTTGGGGGATTTACACTGGATTTACTATGTTTTTATTATATGCTGAAATCTTACAACCACTTTGTTTATATGGAATTTATATAGTCATCTGATCATTTTTTAGTGATATCTCAGCATATACTAGGCCAATTTGAATGATCTAACTACCATTAGATGCATCTCAGTGAGCTCTACAACTTTCAATTAATTGATTTGAGCTGTTAGCTTAATAAAAAAAATCACTTACCATAGAGGTAGTTGTAAGATTTCAGCATATAATAAAAGTTTATATTGTACTTATCTCCAAAATTTACTATTGTCCCAATATAGTAATTCTGCAGATCTTAAAAAAATCCCAACAATCAAAAATCCTGACAAACAAAAAAAGCTTTCCTTAAGCAACTTTACTATAAAATCAACTAAACCAAACCCTAGCCTTATCCAGATCATCAATTAAATAATATAATATTAAAGGCTTTTATTTACTTTTAAATATAACCTTTTGGTTAATAACCTCTTTTCAAATATAATATTTTAGTAAAAAAGTACCTTTTTTATTCAAAATTTCAATATAATCTTTATATGTATTGTTTAGAGTAGAGATGTGATCCCTTATCTATTTTCATCCATTTTTATATTAAAATCCACGAATATCCATGGATTTTAATATAAAAATGAATGAAAACAGATAACAGATCACATCTCTAGTTTAGGGTCCTATAATGATACACAACTATGCCCAAAAGCTCTCATTCAAGATGATGTACCAAGGCTATAGGTAATATACCCAACCACAGATTAATGAGAAGAGTTACCATAACACAGGTCTATTTTTTTAAATCATTACTAGTGGGATTTGAACTCTAAACCTGCTACTTGGGATGACAACTTACTAACTTCCCAAGTCATCACTATACTTGCCGGCCAAACCCGAACAAATTCCAAATCTCTAAAATGCAATTGCTATTTATAAAAAATTAAATCAAACAAATAAGTCTAAAATTTTACAAGTATATCATCAATAGCTATAAGAATACTTGATTTATTATTTTCTTGAACAACTTACATCTTTTGACAACTCTGTACTCCTTACATGGGAACATATTTCACCAAGAATTAATTCTCTCATACCAGACAAGATACCTAAATGGTTTACTATACTAGAAAGTAAAATAACTACTAATTCCACTACTAGAAAACTTATATTTACACTCCAACTACCTTCAATCAACTCTTTATTCTACATTACTGGTCATTTTAATACTTAAAACAAGCCTTGACTTATAACATACAAAGAACAAAACATTATTATGGGAAAAGCTAGACGCTTTAACCCACAAACCAATACCATCTCTATTACTCACTGGACTTCTGAAATTGAAGAAACAAAGACATCTTTATATCCAATTTCAAATACCGGTATAGTTTGTTATCAATGTACTGGTTGTTCATTTAACTCAAAACGAATTCAAAACTATTGTACTATTGACATTTCTGCAACTTTATCTACTAAATTTTTGGGTAGAAAAGTTTACAAACAAACATCAAACAAACTCAAGCTCAATGCCAACTATCTTGATCTACTTTTCTCTATAGCATCTCGCCATCCACTTTCAATACCATCTTTACCTTCTATACCAATTCACCCTACAGCAATAAATGAGATTTTTTCTTCTAATACTTCAACTAACATATTACAACAAATAGCACAAGCAAATACTATTCTTTCAGAATTTACCTTTTATACCAATGGATCTGTTACCAATCTTGGTAATTCAAGATGCTCAATGGGCATTGCCTGGATACAGATTTACAACAACTCAATTATTCACCAGTTCTCTGCACAAATCCAAAATTGGCCATCATCATACAAAGCAGAACTAACTGCAATACTATCAGCTATTTGTACATGTCCTCGAAATAGTACTATTCACATATATACTGACTCCCAATCTATTATTTCAAAATACAAGGTTCTTCTAAACACTAAATACAACACTAGCAAAATATACTGTACTCATATAATTATTGGCCTATTTGGCATACCCTTTTATACCTCGTTCAATCATATTCATATACTATTACTTTACATAAGGTTCTAGCACATAGCGATAATAAATTTAACAATTTTGCTGATCAACTAGCAAAAAACCATACAAGTTTTCCCATTTTACAATTTCTCCTTAACAACATTTATAACCTTCATTTTATCTACAATATAAACAATTTAATGTAGAACAATCTACACGTCGTTGTATTAAAAATATTTGCAATGCCCATATTATTGCAATATGGTCATCACAAAATCGAATTCAGCATATTATTCCTATTGCAACCCAAATCGATTGGAATGCTACATGGCTTTTCCTTAACAATAA
>QKWP01000165.1:17642-35073 GCA_003550325.1 Gigaspora rosea | reverse complement strand
AAATAGTTCGAAATAGTTCGATGATGTTCAAATTCTGTACTACAAGATCAGATTAGATTTTTTGTTTATATTAAATCTTCTATTTTGTTTTTTTCGCTTTTTTATTTTCATTCCTTTTCGTTCCTTTTCGTTCTTTTTCGTTTCATTTTTTGTTTTCGTTTGTTTTTTTTCATTTTTTTTTATTTATTTATTTTTTAATTTTTATTTTATTTTTATTTCGGCACTTTACAAGAAAAACAACAACTTTTTGAAACCTTGCGCATGCCAACTACGCCTTTCAACACATTCAAGAACATACTCCCAGCAATTTCTAAATTCAAGAACACTTCTTTGGAGAAATGGAGAAATGGTCACAAGTTTTCGCAAGTTTTCACAAGTCTTCGCAAGTTTTTGCAAGTTCTTGCAAGGCTTCACTTCATTTATTTTTTCGTTTCATATTTTTTGTTTTTGTTTTTTTTTGTTTATTTTTAAAATTTTTTTTATTAATTTATTTCATTTCGGCACTTTGCGAGAAAAAAACAACTTTTCGAAACCTTGCGCATGCCAACTACAACTTTCAACACTTTCAAGAACACATACCAGCAATTTCTAAATTTTCAAGAACACTTCTTTAGAGAAATGGGCGCAAGTTTTTGCAAGCTTTTGCAAGCTTGCAAGGTTTCATTTCATTTATTTTTCGTTTCGTGTTTTTTGTTTTTGTTTTTTTGGTTTATTTTTAAAATTTTTTTATTAATTTATTTTTATTTGCGAGAAAACAAAACTTTTCGAACTATTGCATATTTCAACTACGACTTCCGACACTTTCAAGAACACACTCTAGCAATTTCTAAATTTTCAAGAACGCTTTTTAGAAGAATGAGTGCAAGTTTTTGCAAGTTCTTGCAAGGTTTCGCAGTTTTTTTTGTGTTTTTTGTTTTTGTTTTTTTTTGGTTTATTTTTAAATTTTTTTATTAATTTATTTTATTTTGGCACTTTGCGAGAAAAACAACAACTTTTCGAAACCTTGCGCATGTCAACTGCGACTTCCGACACTTTCAAAAATGATAAAAAACAAAGAAGCAAAGATAATAGCTAACTGTAAGGAGTGAGCGAAAATAATTTGTATAGGGCTAGTTTTTTGTATATAGTAATGCGAAAGTAGTTTAAAATATTTGTAATAATGTAAAAATAATATGTAATATATAATAAAGTATGTAATATTAATTAAAAATGTATATTTAATAAATGTAAAATATAATATATAATAATAATAAATAAAAAATAAAAATTTTATATTAAATTGCGAAACCGTGTGAAATATTGCGAAAACCTGTAAAAAAGCATGATTATGTGAATATGTATATCGTTTAAAAAATTTTGAAAATTTGCGAAAATTTGCAAAATATTGCGAAACAATGCGAAAATATCAAAATATTGCCTCCTGCATGCATAAGTTTATTGATCTGCATGAGTACGCGACCCCTGTAGGGGAGGTAATTTGCATTTGGTCTATTTCGCAATATTTCGCAATATATTTCGAAATATTTCGAGATAATGACCGTAATATTACCGTAATATAACGTAATATATTATGTAATAACCCGTAGCAATCGTAAGATTTTCGTAATATTATGGCCCGTAATATCTTACGTAATATTACATATATATAATTCGCTGATGTTATAGCTATTGATGATATACTTGTAAAATTTTAGACTTATTTGTTTAATTTAATTTTTTATAAATAGCAATTGCATTTTAGGGGTTTGGGATTTGTCCGGGTTTGGCCAGCAACTATAGTCACCACACTCTATTATTATAGTTTAATTATATACAAATTAATATTCTTTTATATAAAATTAAATATTCTTTTAATAAAATTAAATATTGTATTAGAGATCACTTGTACCAAAATTTTCACAACAAACGGAAAACAAATTTGCTGGAGCAAAAAGAAGAAACACAACAAAACGATGGTTTTTATAAAGGTCAACCAAGGTGGTTCTTCCGCTTTTTTCTTTGGAGACTCCTTCATATATTTGGCATGCAAACCAAATGCATTAGTATACAAGATAACTGGCAGAAGGTGGCGCCCTTGTATACAAAATTTTGGAGAAAGAAGTTTTTTGTTAACGAAGTCTTTTGCATGTAGCTTACAAGGAAAACAGCAAAGAAGTGCTCCAACACGCTTGTTAGAAAATTTAAAGGTCATGAACCAAATACCTACTACCATATTCTCGCTTTTTCTAGAATTTTTTAGGGAATACTTTCACCAACAAAAAGTGGGAAATTCGGCTTACCCCCTCCAAAAGATCTGCATTGTTTACCAGTTTCAAATTGGGAATAAGAGTTACGAGGAATTTACAGTGCTGCTTATATGTAGGACAGGAACTAACATTGATCAATTGGAGAATATTCTAGAAAATTCTTGCAAGGTTAACTCTACCTCCAGAATGTGATTTTGCATATAATATGGACTAAATTTTGAATAGAGCTAGATTTAAGAGTATTATATAATTTTTAAATGTATTTTCTGTCAGTTTCGGTTTTTTTTCTTTTGTTTTTTCTTTCTTTCTTTGTCCCTGTCAGGATAGACTTCTTTTCTCCTTTTTCATTTTGCCCTTTATAAAGAAAGAAAAATTTTAAAGAAAGAAGTACGATTCTGACACGGCATTAACAACTGATCGGTGATGTTGGAATTCAAGTCCCGAGTGAGTTTGGGACCCAACAGAGATAGATATGTTATCGGCAGGTCGCACCTGGGTACTTCGGTATCGAGTGAGTCTTTATTTGGTTGAAAATGTATTACATTCTATTGAAACAGCAGTTATTGCTTTAGTCACTGTATATTTACTAATAAATAAAGGCTATTAAAAAAAAATCAATAAATATTATATTAGACAAAATTGATATCAAAAAATATAATAAAATTTTAAATAATTTTACTTTATTTAATTGTTTAAAAATATTCAAAACTACTATCTATCATTGTTTTTATATATTATTATATAACGCTCATAAAAATTTTTATTTTATAATATAATATATCAATGTACAGTTTCTTATAATAAAAATATTCAATTTTTCATATTTATAGTATAAAATTAAATCAGACTTTAATTATTAAAATCTATAGTAATAATACTAATATTAAACAAATTGATTTTAAATGAATATTTTTTTGGTTACATACTAGATATAAAATTTGATTGGCTAATTTTTGGCCAATCAAACTTCATATCTAGTTTGCAACCAAAAAAATATTCATGATATTTAAAATTATTTGTGTATATTTATATATTATAATATTAATATTAATTAAAAAATTTTTATAATTAACTTTATAGAGCTAATTTTTGAAACAATAAAAAAAATAATATAAAAATCTATATTTTTTGTTTGAATCATTTTGAGCATACTATACTGTAGCTATTAAGTATAATATATAGTTTAAGTTATTGAAAAATATTATAGCTAGCTAAAAAAAATCTTTATTTTATTTTATCTAATTATTTTAGTAAACAAATTAAATACAGTAGTTTAAAAAATTTAAATAACACTCTAGTGTATTTAATGTTCTTCAATATACTAATAACTAGTTTTGTTTAAAGTTAAATTAAATTAAAGTTAGAATTAAAATTAGAGCAAAATTGCAAAAAGATTATTTTGTTAGAAGTACAATAGATGTTACTCTAGTAAATTTTGAAATATAAAAATAGACACTAACTAGACAAGTTTTTTTTATAATATAGATATTTTAAACAAAGATTTTGTATATAATATATACCATATATAATATTTTGATATTTAAAATTTTTAATATTGTATCAATAATTTTAGTAAAAAAAATATATACCAGTATAGTAAATTTCAATTTTGATTTGTTAATACAATTTATATAGTTAAGTAGTATATTAATTTAATACTACAGTATATCAGATATACTGTTGTATATATTTAATTTATTACTACTCTATAGTGCTATAAAATACAATATATTTTAAAAAATAATTTATAAACAAAATTTTGAAAATCGAATTGCTAAAATCACTTTACAGTATACTGTATAATATATTTTATATATATCATACTGTATATAAAGTATACAACGATAAACTAAGATCCAATTGTTTATACTATACAGTATATGCTAGTACAAGTTATTAATTTAATAACACGTTTATAATATATTTTAATAGTCATTTTATTATAGGCTTTGCGATTTTGAACGTGCGCCTCCTTTTCATTATTAGCGTATTAAAGGTTGTTATAGGAACGTGAAGTGTTACCTGATTTGTATACATTAAATTATTTGGAAAGTTTAACAATATATATTGATATTGACTCGATGATCTTTATACTGTACGACTTGTAATCTCATTGTTACAAAACGATAAGATCACATAAGATAGTACTCAAAAGGCTAGAGCGAATAAATTGACCTATAGGATGTTTGTAAGAAATTAGTATTTGAGACAGATACTGTATATAAAGTCGCAATACTGTATATCGTGCGAGAAAAATTAGGATCACACAAACACATAAAATTCCGAAAGTCATGACACTTTGCATTAATAATGAAGTATATTATGATTCAAATATTAGTATGTAAGTTGCGCATTTATGTTATTACTTTTGAGCCGTATTTGTTCGTATTTTTTTTTGTTGCATTTTCTTGTTGATAATAAAATATAAATAGTAAATGTGCGATATTTCTAAAAAAAGAAGCTAACAAAAGAATCGCGAGAAGTTGAACTATCTGATACATATTTATTTTTCCAAGTTATTAACGCTAAAACATTATCAATTAATAATAAGATAATAAGTACTGTACCATTTAAAGTATAATAAATTTGAAATTTCTATTTTCGTTATTTTTCAATCTACGTCACGCGTTATATAACTGTTAATAATAAATTAATACGAACGCTAAAAGTAAAATATACTATTAAGACAATAAATAAAGCATAAGAGATCATAATTACTATCAGTTATTTGCAAGATTTCTAACACAACATAAACTTCAATAAACTTCTTTTGAATCGATTAATTCATCGGCAATTACGTCATATTACTAGACTACCTCACGAAGTACCTACATATAAATATAAGATTATTTCATTTACCACATCGAATTAAGGTTGGTTCTAAGAGGATAGTAAAACGTAAGAAAAGTAGTGATAATACGCATTCCTTTTACACATCAAATTTTAAACACATCTTTACTTTCCTTTTCGTCCTTTCTTTTATATTCATTCCTTGGGACCTATAAGTTTATATTAGGCAATAGTTACTTATACCTTGTTTACTTTTTATTTACCTTTTCAGCTTCTTTGGCGGTTTATTTGAAAAAAAAAATAAAAAATACACTCTCTATTGGTATGTAAAATAAAAAAATAAAATAAAATAAAGCCCAGTTATTTTAGAAAAGACGCGTTAAAGTCCTTACAAACCTTTACAAAAAAGGATAGTCATGTATCAAGAGCAACATATCTTACAAGGTGAAACACCAACAACTATCCCTAAAAGGTCAGTTATGATAACAACAGCAGACAAGAACGATATCGCCAAAGCTTTTGATAAGGCGCTTGACGAAATAACAAAACATATCAACGAAGGTGGTATTGATTTTATTGATACTTGATAAAATACAAAAAAAAAAAAAAAAATCATAAATATCGTTTTGTCCTTTGGTGCTTTATACAATGTTGCGTCAAAATTCTTTAATATCTTGTTACACGCTCAATATTATTTATGGACGTCTTAAAATTTTTGTATTTCCCGTGATTTATTATTATTCGCTTTAATAAACTTATTGAGAACAAAAAAAAAATCAAATCAAAAAATCAAATGTGTTTTAGTATCAGTGTCGACGCCTATTGGAAAACAGCCCCAAAACAACAATTTGAAAGTTAGTCCTGCTGATTCTGATAAATCAGCGTCATCGGGTCACTCTAGTCAATCGAGCGGTCAAACCAGTTCCACTTCAATCACTGAAGAATCTATTGAAATTAAAGTCTTGGGAAAATTCAGAAACGATGGCAGACCCTTCTTACCTTTTAACGTTCATTTTAAGGATCCATTGAGTAGAGTAAGTTAAAAATAATATATAAATAATCGTAATAATTTATTATATTTGCCCTAAAAGTCATTATGCAACTATGATCGTAATTGGATTTTTTAAGTTGGAAACGGTGGAGGAGAATCCCAAAGAAGGTCGTACAGCTCCAAGTTCACCAATCGCCTCTTCATTCGATCAGATCATGCCCATTTCATTGCCTCAAACCCATTCGGTCTCTTCCCGAAAATCACTGATGTCTAATTTAATTAAGCCACCAACCGTTAAGGTGGTTTCCACGCAAGGAAAGTCCGAGCACGACTACGTTATTCCAAAAACTTCTTCGCGAACTAGTTGCATCGCGTGTATCCATGGGAATGTTTTATTGAAACCTTGTGGTCATAGGTATCTCATTTTATTTTATTTTATTTTTTTTTTGATATCGAACAAAATAATAAATAATGGATAAACAAATTTCTCTTGAATTTTAAAGAATGTGTGAATCATGTGTTCATATTTTACGCTCAAATACGGTCAAAAGTTCATTCAAAACATATTCTGAATGTATATTATGCAAGACGGTAAGGTATATTATTAAATCCGCTCATGTTTAGTTACCATAAAATGAATTCATGATTGCCTATTGTTTTACTATTATCATTTTTTTTTTTTTTTTAATAAAAGCCCGTTGCGGAATTTGTTACTTTTTCCGGTAAAAAAGAGAGTCAAGGTGATAATATTTCTCCAGTGAAAACAAACTTGAACATTCAATTTATGAAAAATACTGTCGAAGAAGATACCCTCCGTCCACTCTCTTGGGTTTTTCCCGATATGACACCGTTGACTACGAGACCTGTTCAAGCAATGGTCTCCGCTAATAGACCCCAACAGATCCAATTTGGGGAACTAAGCAAGTTAGCTACTGCCTTCAATTGGCCCGTTATTAAGCTTACTAATGTGAATATTAATAATGATAATTATATCATAGTTTTTTTTTTTGTTCTGATAATTCTGATGATTTAATAATGTACTGTACTAACCCTATTTTGTCTACTCATCTACTTCGTCTATTTTATTTATTTCTCTCTTTCGTCTTATTTTTAATTTCATCCATTTCATTCATTTCGTAATTTTGACATAAAGATCCCGTGGGACGTTTCATTGAAGGAAATAAAAACATTTCTCTCAGCTTTCAAGTTACCTAATGCATCCTTGTATGCACAATGCATTCATATCATAATGGATAGGTAAATCTCAAAAGATTAAAAATATTCGCGTTGATAAATATATATATATTATAAACACACATATACGAACAACATATTTTTATACTTTTACATTAAATAGAACATCAGGAAAAACACTTTCTGAAGCTTATATTGAATTGGCGACACCTGCGGAGGCAAATCGTGCGGTTGATACACGTAACATGAAACCATTGAAGGGACGTCTCGTTTCATGTATGCGATCATCTCAGGAAGATCTTATGAGAGCGGTCTTTCCAAAATGGAAAGGGGAATTTTCTGGTTGTGACGCGGTCGTAACTTCGGAAATGTTACAATCATCACCAACTGTACCGCAGATTCCATTTATTACGAGAGAAGAAATGAATTCACTTTTAGTAGTCTGCCGAAATTATAAGGTAAAAAAAAAACTTATTTAAATCCTATCTCCTAATAAAATTATCTAATTATCAAATGATCTGACAATTCGAAAAGCTTCATTTCTCCCGTAAATGTGCGGAACGTCCATTCGAAAATATCATAAGTGTTCTTGTAAAGGTAAAAAAAAAAATAAAAATAAAAATAAATTTTAAATTTAAAATACTGTATAACTCTTATAAGCAAAGCAATGTTTAATTTGTTATGTCAACTATTCATAGTTTCCATTTCATCAAGGAAATCTTTATACAACCTTGCAACGCGATCTTTTATTCGAAATGCTAAAGCGTAAGCCTTTTAAACGTTTAATATGTAAAATATGTTATTTGATTAATGACTAACGCGTCTTGTTAGTCGCAATCGAGTCGCTTAAAATTCATTTAAGCAAAGAATATCACCGCATTGACGAAACGTTATTGGAACGAATGGTAATAATCTTCTTAATATTTATAATAATATTCATAATAAATATTCATAATAAATATTCAAAATAAAATTTTCATAAAATAACATTCCCAATAATATATTTTTTTTAACACTCACTTATTGAATAATACCATAAATTAAGATGCGTGCTGGTATTATGACTCCGGTCTTTACTGAACGTCAAAAATTAATGATACTTCAAGTGTCTGGCATGACACTTCCTGCAGATTTGCAAGATCGGTTGACTCCCTTCAAGAAGGATGAAACGGAACAAGGCTCAGAAACTCATCACCAAGTATGTGACATGCTTTGTTGAAGTGTATACTATTTATGTACTGTTTATTAATAATTTTAATATTAATATTAAAATACCAATTTTAAATTTATTTACAGGTCAATCCAACTTCAAATACAAACATGTCCACGGATAATATAAATCTCATTCCTTCAAGTCTTTTCCACTTGCCTCCGGTGGAATTTTCCGAGTATAAAGGCATATTCGACCCTTTTCGAGATGATCGTGAATTGAGGGCAAGTTTCCTTCAAAATGAATGTATGTATAATTATCTTTCAACATCTGTAAATTTTATTCACAATATATATATTTTTTTTTCATTAATATATTTGTCATTAATATGTCATGATATTTGTCATTAATATTTGTCATTCATATCTGTCATCATTAATATCCGTCATTAATATCTGTCATGAATATCTGTCATTAATATTTGGCATCAATTATTGATCGTTAGTGAAATTGGCTCAAGCACAAGTCAGAGTTGCTTCTACTTCGCGCCTTCCTCCCCCTCAACCTTCACCAGCACAGCCGCAACTCGGTGCCTTTCGGGCATTCGATGTATGGGATCGGCTAAACGAGTATCGAAATATGGAATTTGTAAGGTATATATGAATATTTGACGATTGTCTTTTTTTTTTTCATGAATAGCATAAAAAAGGGTTGTTTTATTCCTTTTCCTTTTAGCAACATGAACAACATGAATACTAGTAATCAAATTCAATCGTTACATACTCAACAACGAAATGTTCTCGACCGTCTGCATACTGATCATGGAAAAAATCCGTTCTTTGTTAAAGATTTTAATTACGAAGACTTTTAAACTTCATTCCATGAATTCGTAAACTCGTTGCAATCTCATTTATTAATTTTAATTATATAGGCAATGATGCATGATTATTATTTTTTTCTTTTTACATTCTCTATCGATTGTAATACCTTTAATAATTTATCGCTATACTTTATCATGCTTGTGCCAATGTAAATATTGCAATTAACTGATAAATGCAAATATTAAAATCAGACCTTCATACATTTTTGTATGATAATCAATGCTTTTTATAGTTTATGTTGATTATCGTTATCGTTAATACTTTTTTCCATTTATAATTTGTTTTTGAAAGCGGAACAAACAATAAAGCAAAGCAATTAAATTGTTATTAAAAAAAAAAAAAAAATCAAATTTTACTAAATAAACTTTATGCTATAAATAAAGTCGTTTAAAAAAACAAAAAACATATTTTAAAAAGGATATTGTTATATGATGCACTATATCTCAAAATTTTACGGTTTTTATCCAACAGTTTGCTTATTTGACTAGAGATTTATTAAATTTATATATATAAATAACTAAAAAACTTTACAGTTATAGAACATGTTCACATATTCGAGTTGACTTACCCCAATTTTATATGCAAAAATACATATAAAACTTTTTTAAATTTTAAATATTCTTTAGTATTTAAAGCTCTTTAGTTTAAAGTTAGTTTTTAATCTCAAGTAGATTGAAGCTAATCTTTTTTAAAGTTAATCAGTTTTTTACTATGTTTCTCTTAAGTCAAATAAGTAACTTACCCTATGCAATAATATGATTGGTTAAAATAATCATTTAAAAATATGAATGCTATTAAATAAAGGCTTCTTGTAACTCTAATTAGTTAAATCATTAAAAATTGGTTTGGTGAATTCAAGATACTGAAATTAAAAAATAACATAAAGATTGCAAATTTACTGTTATACAAAGTATTATAAACTTTAATATTTTGTGTAATAGTGAATTTGCAAATTTTATATATATATATTTTTTTTGATTTCAAGTGTACTAGAATCTATCAAGCCAATTTTAATAATTTAAGTGGTAAATCATTTTTAAAGGGAACAAAAAAATAATAAACCTTATATTAAACAAAATCGAAAATTTATATGTTTTTCTATAGTGACTTGCTTGCATATAAAAGTATTTTTTTATTAAGTAACTTTTTTTTGTTAGTTAAGAGCTAATTTTGTGATTCTAATAGTAGCTAGGGGATAGTAAATAAATAGGGAACAACTCAACATTACACAAGTAGATAATCGATCTTCAAGACCGTCATGATATAGATTTATATATATTTATATGCAGATTTATATATATCGTATCCAACCTTCAAAAAATTTAATAATAAAAATTCCAGCTATTTAAATACATTTTTTTTATGAAACTCGGCATAACTAAAGGCTGGTAACTAGCTTCATAAAAGCTTAGCAACAGTTTTCTACGTTTTTAAAAATTGAATCATATATTTCCTATAGCGTGACCTAATTTATTCTAGTTCAAAAGAAAGGAAATGCATTAGTAGCAACTCATTCTGCAAATTTATAGCAATTGATGTAAGTTAGAGGAAAGAGCATTAAAAGAGACACTGTGTAAAAACCGCCTAACTGTCCTGAATCTTAGAATAAATAACCTTGGATCTGGGAAATGCTAGAAGGAATGAATATAAGACATTTGCGATCAAGAAGAGATAAATAGGTGGCATTCATTTATGATCCAAGATGGATTGAAAAGATAAATGTAAGGCATTTGTTTAGCCGAAAGGAGCTGTTAAAGGATCCATTCAAGTATTTTCATATTTTTTACTATAGACTTTCATTATCAATACACTAACATATTGCTATTATATTTGCAAAATTTTAATGGAAGCTACTCAAGTGCTAATTGGGATCTTATTTCGATCTATTATAGCAATTGGGCATTACTAGAAAATAACAGCAAAAATAGTGTTTGAACAAATTTCATGAGATAAAGAAGGACCACACCTACCACCACGCCTACCACCACTAACACCATTCCTACCCCACATTTACTACCACGTCTATCGCCACTCTTCTGACAATAAATCTTACTTTTAAACAATCTTTAATGCAATGATTCTTTCTGATTCAATTTGGAACACTACCTTAAATATTGAATATACCCATTGACACAATATATAACTTCCTTTGGGTTGTTAGCGAATTTTTTATGAGTCCATTTGGAAACGCTTGCAAAAATTCAACTAACTTTTTCAATACGTCACTTTTTCTTATCAAGAATTTACAATTAGATATTTATTGTTCCGAGAATCTTTTTAACTACAATATTATGTGTATATCGTATAAACAATTCATTATATTTATTTTAGAATCAAATTGTAGGACTTGCTCTTTCTTCAAACTCCAAAAATGTTTGTAACAGAGGATTAGTTGCATTTGGAAGAATAGATTCAGAATATATTGTAGGTTAGTATTTATATTGCTGATGTAAGAAATCATATTAATACAATTATACCTCTTATATTATTATATTTAATAATAAGGGAATAATGAAAGTAATATAGTATATCAACCTCTTTCTCAACTCTTGCCAACAAATAATTAATTCATGTTTAATGTTACTAATATATATATGAATAATATGCCAATTAACATAAGTGGCTTATTTTGGTTAAACAGTGCCCAGAACATTATTTAACAGATGCACCCTATAGGAACGTTGGTCTGATGCACTATTTCAATCATTAAAAAATCGCTTGAGAATAACCTTTGTTACTGTGAGCAAAATCGCGACGAAAATAAAATGTTTCGATCAATCATTCTTAAAACCCCAATAATTCTTACTTCCATGAATTGTGTTGAATTTAAATTGTAAAGAAGATCAAAAATCCATTGATATTGATTATAAAAATATTTTTTATTAAAAATTGAATATATTTTTTTATTATAAAATAAATACTGGTACAATAAATTTATATATATAACAAATAACAAATCAAAAGCCCAAATAAAAACACTCTAGATTTGAATAAATCATAAATTTGTAAGATTTATTCGGGCTTAGAACCAATACAGCAATATTAAAAAAAAAACTGTTCTAAAAACGGTGCAATTCTTTTTATATAGAGTTTTTGGCTTCTGTGAGTTCAGTTATGCTTCCGAACTCTAAGAAAGTCTTTCAGAAGTCGCGAATAAGATACATAAGTGAATGTCTTGAATCAGTGACAAACAGAGCATAACGAGTGCTAGTTTAATATAGTAATATAAGATTTTTTATAAGACTTACTAGTGCTATCGATAGCTATCGATATGTGACAATTTTGGAGGTCAATGATCTACTTGTGTAATATTAAGTTGCCACATTTATTTACTATCCCCTAAATAGTAGTAAAATTATCAAAATTAGTTTAATAGATCATAAAATATAAGTATTCTTCAATCATTTACTATAGAGTTTTTTTTTTTAAAAATTGAAATTCATAGTATTTTACTTACTATATAAGGGGGTCCACCAAAGCCAGGCACTATCATGTGACTTACAGCCAATCAAATTGTAAAATTTTGATTGTCATGGATCAGCCCAACAAGACAAAACAAAGAAAAAAGTAAGAAGGCAATTTTACCTATAAGACACCCCTAACCCTAACTCCTAACTAACCTTTACACTAATTTTAATTAAAAAATAAAAAACAAATAAAGATATCTGGCTTTAACGGTCTCCTATATAAGGTAACTATTCACATGCCCACTAATTTTTACTATAAATTTGTACTCTTTAACTGTAGACTACTAATTAACTATAAGAAATTCTAGGCATTTTTAGCTAGAGATATATAACTTATATCTTTAGCCAATCAAAGAACAAATAAATTACATTTAAAACCAACTAATTCATCGACATCCGGGTTGTTCCCATGGACCTGTCATGTATTAAATTGATTTCTAATACAAAATTGAATATATTGCTAGGTTGCTAGATCTAAATATATAAATATAGATCAGTTTATTATTATTTTTTCACTTTTGGTTTTTTTTTTGCTTTCTTCACTTTTTACTAAGTTTTTTTTCTTTGAACAGTAGGTTCTTTTTAACTAGATAAGAAAACTGTTTTTTTGAACTATATGTTAATGCTTTTTTAATCTTTGCATTGTATAAACTAACTTTTTTTCTTACAAGTGTGATTTTGTCATTAAAGTAGCTATTAAAGTAGAGTCATATTGTCAATAAAATCAGTATAAGCTTATTTAAATCTTTTTTTTTTTTTATATTCATTAATTCTTTTCTTTTTCAAATATGATTTCAATATTGACTTACTATTGAAATTACTATTATCATTTGAGTTATATGAGTTATTACTATGTTGTTTTCATTCTTTTTTTTTGATATTCTAATGCTTCTTTTCTTTTAGTATAAGTTTATTGTTGGAGTCTCTAGATACAATTTCATTGTTGAAGTTAGTATACAGTGCTTTTTTTTGATATTACTAATACTTTTTTCATATTTCTTTATTTGGAGTTGCTATTTTTCTTTTAGATAAGATTTCATTATTGGAGTTAGTGCATGAGTTGTTACATTATTTTTTTTAATATTGTTGCTAAAGTGAAGTCAGTTGATGGTGCCATTCTTTTTTCTAGATATAATTTGTATGTGAGTCATTATATTGTTTTTGTTTTTTTATATAATATTACTAACGTCTCTTTTAATATAGTTTGTATTAGAGTTAGCGTATTTCTTCCAAATATAATTTTGTCATTAGAATTAGTTGAAGTCACCATTCTTTTTCTAGGTATGATTTGTGTACAAGTCATTATGTTATTTTTTTTATATAATATTACTAATGTCTTTTTCAATATGGTTTATATTAGAGTTGCTGTTTTTCTTCCAAATATGATTTTGTTATTGGAGTTAGTTAAAGTCACTGTTTTTTTTAGTTATAAGCAAGTCATTATATTTTTTTTTTGATATTACTAATGTCTCTTTTCTTCCAATACTATAGTACCAGTATGAGTTTGCCACTATTTTTTTCAAATGTGATTTTTTTTTCTGGGTATGATTTCATTATTGGCATCGGTATATGAATTATTACATTTATTTTTTTTTTGATTGGAATTACTATCCATTTTCTGGATATATTTCGTTGTTGGAGCATTCAAATTTTTGATAAAGTCATTGCTATTATTGAAGTTATTAAAGTTATGCTGTTGTTTGATTAGTGATATGGGTTTATTTTTGTTGCTTTTTGTATCACTTATACTTTTTCTAAGTATAATTTCATTGGAGTTGATATTATTAGGGGAGTAACAAAAATCAGTTGATTTTTTAGGGGGGGTAAAAAAAAGTGAAATTATATATAAGAAACCTGACTATTTATATATTAAAGGAGAGGGAAGGGGGTAGGCCTCTGATAAAAAATAATCAGGTGATTAATGACCCTGCCCTTATCAATATGGTATAAATAGTTACTATTAATTGTTGAATTAGTATAGTGTTAATTAGCGAATTAGATATTTGTTTTGTGTGTAAAGTTTTTATTTTACTTTTGTACAATTTTGTAGCTATGCTTTGCTTAATATTTTTTTAATAAATAAATAATACTATACGAGTTTGTTTGTTATATTTTATTCACATTATACTTTTTTTAACTATTAAAAAAATATGATTGATTTTGAATAAATTAAATATTGTAATAGTGATGTATTTTGTATATCCAATTGGATATGGCTTTGAGCAAAAATATCTTTACAACCATCTAACCAAAATCGATAAATTTTTTTTATAAAAAAATTTTATTGAGTTTGTTTTTTTTTTTATATCAAAGTTTCTGAATTGGATGATAAGTCTTTTATTCAAGTCTGTGGATCAAGGGGTTTTATTAAGTTTGTTCAGATAATTATAGTAATATTTTAATTTAAAATATTGATACAGTGAAATTCATTTAAAGCTATCACCTTTTAATTATAAAAATTTTTAAATTGTTATAACACTTTAAAACAAAAAATATCAGTCACAGGACATGTTCTTTTTCAGGGGTTTCAAATGCTTTTACATATAAATTAAATAAGTAGACTCACCTAATTTTATATATAAATTTATGCGAAAAATCATTTAAATTAAATATATTTAAAAATATACATATAAACCTTTCTTTAAATTTTAAATATATATTCTTTAACATATAATGATCTTTAATTTAAAGTTTTAGTTCTTAATCTCAAGTAATTCAAAGATATTCTTCCTTTAAAGTTGATATATTTTTTATCTTTACAACCCCTGCAAAGTTAAAGCAATAATATAATTGGTTAAATAATTTTTCAAAAATATAAAAGATTCTATTAAATAAAGGCTTCTAGTACCTAATTGAAAGTTAAAGAGGAGGTTCTTCTGATTCCAATAGTAGTTAAATCATCAAAATCGGCTTAGTGGATCCCAAGATACTTGGGGCAAAGAAGAGATCATAGCAGATATTTAAAAAATTTTTTGATAATTTAATAGCTTATTGTTTAAATTATTAAACTATCAATAAATTTTTTAAATATCTTTTATTTTTTAAGCTATTATATTAATTTAAATTTATATATGATTCAAAAATAATTGCATTTATATATAAAAAAATATAACAAAATTTGAATTTATTAACAAAATTTTAAATTATTAATTAATTTTAAAATTGTATTAAGTTTTTCTGCATTTTTATTAGATAATTAGATTACACTGCAGCTAAAAACTGGCGCCTATATATAAAATATGTTGGGTTTAAGTAAATTCCACTGTATTATTTTTTTTTTAAGATGCTTAAATATGATCTATCTGCTTTGTTGGTTTGTAGTTTTGGATTATACAAAAGTAGCTGACCCATCTGATGTATTCACATAACCATGTGATCACCCAAAATAGTAATTATGTGACTTTTTTGTAATTTAATTAGCTAAAAAGCCAAAAATATATAAGTTATATATTTTTGGCTAGAAATATCTAAAAATGTCCATTAACTATTATTAGAATAGGACCCTGAACATCTATACAGAGATCATACGTTATGCATTTTAGCAAAAACCTCCAAAATTTGAGAAGAAAAAAATAGTTTTTAGCAATTATCTTGGCATCCAGTGGTTCAATTTGAATGAACTTTTTTTAAGGATATGGTGAACATAAATCATTTTTAATAGTGATTACGTTGTGATCATATGAAATCAGGTGATCAACCAATCATGATTGTAAACAATATAGATTCAACCAATCAGAATTAATGATTTTTGTATAACTATAGAAAATTTGAGCCAATTTTGAAAAACTTTACGATATATAGAAGTATAATTTTTTTAAATACTATATTTATTAAAATTTTACTATTATAAAAAGAGTATTTTGTACTACATATTATAAAATTTTTGGCTAAATTAATAACAACCATAAAAAGTTTTATTTGTAGCACATTTTTATTTTCTATATAAATCTCATTGTACTACTAAAATCATAAGATAAATGATCTATGTTTATTCTACCCTTAAAATGAAGCTCTCAATAATGCGCATCTAACAAAAAAGTTTATTCAATTCTGATCACTGGATTTGAAGTTATTTAAACAAATATAGTTTTGTCATTTTCAGCAAATTAGACCAAAATTGGTCAAAATCCAGTTATGCCCTATATGAAAGATATTTGGGGTCCTATTAGAATTAAAAAACCTTTACTACTGTACAACTTTAATTACTATAGGTTGAGTTAATAGAAAAGTAACAAATTTTTTTAAGTAAAAGTTTTTTTGATTTAAGCTTAAATATCTTAACAACTATCTTAATAAATTTAATAATTTTTTTTTATTTTAATTCTATATAATTTTAAGATTAAAATAAAAAAATTTTTAGCATATTTAATTAAATTACTTATTTTTATTATTGATTATTATTTTAGATGGCAATAAATTGCCATGCGATAATACTAAAAAAAAGTCATTATAGCTTGCCTTATGCTATTTTTGAATACTGCACAGCATTAATTATGATAAAAACATATATAAAATTGGCAAAAATAAAATAGCGACCCGTCACTATGCGACCCCTATATGATCGACCAATCATTTTTGAGATTGGCGATCATATATAAACAATGATCATCGTTGATAATCTTTGTTTTTTTTTATTGTTTTTTTTTCTAGGCCGAAGCTCGTTTCGAAGTCGTACCTGCTTTTTTTCTGGGAGTTTTTTTTTTTTTTTTTCT
>QKWP01000165.1:0-16139 GCA_003550325.1 Gigaspora rosea | reverse complement strand
AAAAAAAAAAAAAAAAAAAAAAAAAAAAAAAAAATCGAATATATACCTTAAACAAAAATTTCGAATATACAATATAAGGACCAATCAAAATCGATCACGTGATTCATGTGACGTCTGATCTAATCAGTCATCACATGAATCACGTGATCGATTTTGATTGGTTGATCACGGGGTCGCCATGGCAACGGGTCGGCATAAAATAACGCCCTATAAAATTTTAGGTTTTTTTTATTTGTTCATTAAAATATTTTAATAAAATAAAAAAATATCTATATTTTTGTAATAAAATTAATTATAAAATAATTATTTTAATAAATAAATAAAAGCTTCAAATAAATTATTTCTATTTTTCATTTCCAAATAAATTCATAAGAATACTTTTCTAATAATTGTTTAGAACAATTTCTAGTAGATATGTTTAATTTACACCATTCTACAATCCTTTAATATTATTTGTATAAACTCCAGTTCTTCGTTAAATTCTATTTTTTGAATGATTTACTCTGTGATGAATCATATTTAATTGATCTAAATAACTATATCCTTTCCAATAATTAGTATGAACTATTGATTTTGGTTTACATATTGTTTAATTATTCTTCTCAAAGTTGGTGCTTTTCAATCTTTTGTTATAACAAAAAAAAACATTTTTTTTTGTTAGTTCTTTCAACACCACCTATATAAAATAAAAATTAAATAGCATATGTTTTATTATTTTGAATATTTATATTAAAATTTTTTAAAACTTAATTTATCTACAACCCAAAAATCTTCATACTTTTTGAATTTACTTTCATCAATTTCACAAATAATATTCTTTCTTTCTATAATAAAATTTTCGCTTGATAACTTAGAAATTGCTAAATCACAAAATATATTTATAAATTTAATAATAGTAACTGAAAAAAAGTTGTCATCATACTAATTGATATATAATTTAATTTACATAACCAAAAATATCCTATCAATAATATATTATTACATTTTATATTGCTATTTGAAAAAATAGTATTTTTAAAAACAGTTTCTGTTTTGTTGCATTCTTGATTCTTGCATTTATAATAATTGATATATCAAGTTACTTCTGAATTACAAATCTCACAACTTTGTTTATCTTTTAATATTTCTTTTCTAATAAAAAATTTATACATTTTTCTTCATTAAAAAAAATATTATGTAAAGATTTTAATGATATTTTTTAATAATTAAAGTAAAAACATATATGCTTGGATTTATATAATAAATAATTAGTGTTAATTAGTCTCTAGTTGCTATTTTTTGTTTTTTTTGTGGCTTTGCTATTTCTAAATTTTCTATCATAGGTATGTGTTAATACTTGTTGATATACATTTTTTATTGGTTCCTTTAAAAAAATTTTTTCTTAATTTTGATACCAATAATCTTATAATAATTTTTATTGTATGATTTATTTATATAATTTTATTATATGAATAAAATTTTTAAGCCAAGAAATTAAACAAGTTTTTGTTCAAATTTTATTTAATTAGAATATTCTTTTTTTACTTTACAATTTGCATTAAAAAAAGATGTTTTTTTATTAATCAACTATCAATTTTGGAAACAATTATACTTTATTTCAAAAAAAAATTTATTTACAAAAATGTCTTTTTTCAAAAAATTTGTTAATAATTTGAATAAACGAAATACTTTTACAAGTGAAAAAACATATATTGAAACTTGGAAAAAAGAATCCAAATTCAAGAAATTTGTCAAGAAATTATTTAAAAAAATAAAGAAAAAGAAGTTGTTGAAGAAGATTTTTGGGGTTGGAATATTCAATCGTTTTGTTCAACCAGCCTTAAAGAAGAATCTAATATATTAACTCAAAGACTAGACAAAGAAGAAAATCAAATTATTCAAGAAATTGAAACTAGTGAATACAAAATTTTCATTAGCTATGAGAAATTTAAAGAACATTTACTTAATGAAAATTTAATTAATATTGGCACAACATACAGATCAAAAGAGAAGTGTTTAAAGAATATTCTTGAATTTCTTGAGGCACATATTCGAAGCTATTTTAATTTATTTAATGATTGTTATAGTTATTATATCCAATACAATACTTTAGATTTAATGGAACATAGAAGAAAGAGCTATAAGAATAATTTTGAAATCTGGTTTCAAAATATGAATTTATATTGTGAAAAAATTAAATATATTTGGTCATATATAGATTTAGAAAAGTATTATAATGCTTATTTATCTTATTAATTGTATTAATTTGTATTGTATTTATTTATATTATTTTTAATAAAATTTGTACCAATAATATTTACATATCTATGAATTTACAAATTAAGTAATTGATAACTCATGTGATTCTTAAAATAGAAACTCAAATTTTAATTGGTTTAAGTATTTTTTGTAAAAAATCTGAGTACTTTGAATTTTGACCAATCATAATAAGAACTTTTTTTGCAAAAATTCGAACCTTTTGATATTAACCAATCATATTTAATTTAAAAAAATTTTAATAGTTATAATTTATTTCTACTTGAATTTAAAATTTATTTTTTTTTGTTATGTTCATACATTGATATGATGTACCCGAATTGATAATTCAGCTACGTCCCTGGCTTGCATCATATCGTTGTAATAAACATTACAAAAAAAACTTGACACCTACTTGATATTATTTAATTATATCCTTGTTTGTTTGGTTCACTTGCTGCTAACCTTCTACAAGGCAGAAGTAGCTTAGTAGCACCTTCGCTATGATATCTCGAACGCCTTAAATGCTTATGAATTGCTTCACAGCTAAAGCTGTGAATCAATTAAACGCATCACATTTTCAAGATATCTTGCAAAGTTGTGGTTTAATATTATATAATTTGAAATGAAAAAATAATTTTTGAAATTAAATTCAAAAAAAACGTCCCTAGCTCTCCTACAAAAAATTGTTCACCTTCTTTAATATTGGCCAATTGAATTTCAGGATTAGATGTAACATAAAATTCGAAACGAGCCCATCTTTTTACAAAAAAAACAAAAATAGCTTTAAATTTTATTTAGGAAACTGCCTTCTGCAGCCTAATTTCGATTCTAAATAAGCTAATTTATTTTTTTGTAAATACTAAAGTTTAAGCTTGTTGCTTCAAATAAAATTTTTTGTACAAAGCCTAGGATAATTTTCAATTTGTTTTTTTACATTTTTTTTTTGTACCCAGAATATATACATATATTTTATTTTGTTAGATATCTTGCAGATAGCTAGCATTAGCAGAACTATACAAACAAGAATATTATTAAATAATATCAGGTAGGTGTCAAAAAAGTGAAAGTTAGTATAATAAATGGAAAACAAATAACCAAATACAATACAAGTTGGAGCTTTTCTCACCTTATTTAAAAAAATCATATTTTTTTTAATAATTTAACCAAGAAAAATATAGAGTTTATATATACTTTTTAAATAATAAAAATTTTATAAAATATATAAATTTTTTTTTGAATTTTCAAGATCAATTAAAAATATTAAATCTGAATTTGATGCTTTTACTTCAAGAAATAAAGTTGCATTAATCTCAACAATTTGATATTCATTTGATTTTTTTCCTAGTTTTATAATTGGTACTTTAGACCAACCAGACAATATTTCAAAACTTAAAAATTTTTCTTGCCAATTAGACATTTTAATTCATAAATTTAACAAAAAATATTTAAATACTTTTATATTTTTTGAATTTCTCTAAGTCAGAATTTATAAAAAAAATTATAAAAAAAATACTCAAAATAAATCTTTTATAAATTTTAATCTTTTTGTTAAAATTAACCAAGCAAAAAATTGTAGTAAAATGTAAAATATAATCAAATAAAATATAAAGAAAAAAATTGAACTACTAAAATACTTGGTTATAGAAATTACAACATTTTCTAATATTATTATACATAAATTTAAAAAATATAAAAATATAAATAATTGTTTTTTTAATAAAATAATAGATATTTTTAAATATAAAATATAAAATGAAATGAATATTAATAAATCAGTTGCATACTAATAGTAAAAAGAATTTGAAAAAAAAACAATAGATAACTTTTGATTTGTTTTTTGAGCAATTGTTAAATTTAAAATATGTAAAGAAAATATCAGATAGGATTTTTAAAGCTAAAATAATTTTCCAAATAAATAATTTATCATTTTTAGTATTGTATTTAATAAGATTTAAATAATTGTGATTTAGAGTAAAATATTTTTGTTGAAGGTTTTTATTTGCATTTGAAAGTATAGTATTGTCAATTTCAAGAATATTGTTTTGTAGTTCTAAAAGGTGTTTTAATTTGAGTAATTTGCCTTCAATTTCATTAACTGTTGACATTTTTATATTGAGTTTTTTAAAAATTAAAATATATTTATATAAAAAATTAAAGATAAAATTTATAAAAACAAAAGATAAATTAGAAAATTTAATCATAGTGGTGATTATTCCAAGCATCAATTTATTGAAATTATAATATATTTTTTGTTTCAAGTCTTCAGGCAAATAATTAATAAAATTTTTATCATATTTTTCTATATATTTTTTTAATGTTTCAATTAACTCTCTTATTTCTACATCTGTAAGTTTATAAAATATTGCTTTTATCTTTTTAAATTCTGTTGCACTTTTTTTTATTTGTAATTTATTTCATATCAAATCTTCTGATAAAGAATTTTTGATATGATTTTTTAGATGCTCTTCAATCTCTATTTGTGTAAATTCTAATTTGCAAATAGAATAACTAACATTACTATTAGATGTTGGTTCTGTAATTCTGATATTATTTTAAATGGAACATCGGTAGTTTTTGTTGAAGTGGTACTGGGAGGTATAATAGTTGTTGTTGAATTAGTAGTTGATTCTTCTGGTGTTGGTAAATCTTTAGGTTTTTTTGGAAAATCAAAATCAGGTTTGGTAGTTGTTGGTCTTGGTGGCAGTGTATTAGTTGTACTCATGTAGGCCGATTTGAGTAATTTATAAGTAGAGCTTATTTTTTCAAACTTTAAGGTTAAATAACGTTTGATCTACTAGTCCATTTTAAATGATTTTATCACCAAAATGTTTGTCTCTTTGGACAATTCCAACGAGCCCAAAATCATTAAAATCCAATCACAGTATTAAGAGAAAATGCGCTATCAAATAAGATGATGCTCTATAGGGTAGGGCCATTGGTTGGACATATGGGGTGTCCCCAATTAAAACAGCCCATATTTACATTTTTTTGAAAAATGAGTTTTCGTTAGATTCATATAAATTTTGATATGATTGACTTTTTTTAATTATAAATGAAAGTCGATTGTCATAATAAAAAATCAAGATAATGTAAAAAGAAAAATTACATGAGGCTGCGTAGAGCCAATACGTCACGAGATTATCTGATAGTCACCTGCCAACTTTAACCAATCAATATCGTGAAATTTGATTAATCCCGGATCAGTCCAAAAATCAAAACAAGTGATTAAACTCAATTATCTCAAAATAAAATATATGTAAATATGGGCTGTTTTAATTGGGGACACCCCATATGTCCAACCAATGTCCTTACCCTACAGTGCATCATTTTATTTGATAGTGCATTTTCTCTTGATCCAGTGATTGGATTTTAATGATTTTGGGCTCGTTGGAATTGTCTCAAAGAGACAAACATTTTGGTGGTAAAATCATTTAAAACGGACCAGTAGATCAAACGTTATTTAACCTTAAAGTTTAAAAAAATAAGCTCTACTTATAAATTACTCAAATCAACCCATATGTAGTTGTTTGAGTATTAGAATCATCATTTGGTCTGTTATTATTATTTGGTAGTAGAATTGGTTTGTTTTTTATTCTTGAAAATATTAATAACAAAGCAGAATAAAATTCATCATCTATTTTTTTATTTGTTTTAACATTTCTTTTTTTATAGTCACATTTTTTAAATTTTTTTGAATTAATACTACATTTAGTTACTTTCATTTTTGAAAAAAAATTGTAAAAATTAAGTAAATTATGCTATGCTTTTATAATTTTTTTTTGAAAACTACTGAAAATTAAGAATAGTATTCAAATTCTCTATGTTTTTTTTTGAATAATTGATGATTTTGTTTCAAAGTTAAAATTTGGTTTTCAAGTTCTAAATTCTTTAATTTTGTTTCATTTAAAAGTTTATTAAGATTTTTAATCTCTTCTTTATAACAAGAAAGCTTGATTTTAATACAATCATAATTAGTTAAATTTTTTTGAAACAGTATTTGCAAATATTTGGATTTTCTATAGAAGGTTCACATTTAATTTTTTGGTTTCTGCAGTTTAGATACCTTGTTTTTGCAGATTTTGTTTTTTTCTCAGTTTTAGATTTTATAGAAGGTATTATTAAGAAAATTTTATTAAAAATAAGAAAAATACACAGTATTTATATATGTTTTTAATATATTTTAAAAAAATAAAAAAATATTTTCTAATCAAAAAAATAATTTATGGTTTTTTCATTTGCTTGATTGTTTAATAATCTCAATAGAATTGCAACAATCACAAACAATTAAATTATAATTACAATTGATATCTTTATAAGATAAAACCTGTTTTATATCAGAAGCATCAAAGTTTTTTTGTATTTTATCATATGTTATAATCAAATTATTATGTTTTTTAAATATACAGTATTTGTAGTTGTTTCTTGTTTCATATAGAATTTAAAGAATTTTTCAACAGATGTTATATATTGAATTGGTATACAGAATTGAGAAGATATTTTAATAAAATATTAAAAAAATAAGAAAAATTACATCATATATTTATAAATATTTTTTTGTAATATAAAAAAATAAAAATATTTTTATCTAATTACAATTTTTTTAAACTACATAATAAATTTAAATAAAAAGAATTTTTTTTGTTAATTCTTTTGAATTCTTCATCTTTAGTTTCAATTTTATTAAGTGATTCTTGATAGTTTTGTTGAATTTCTAGTTGTTGTTGATCAATAATTTCTTGTTGTTGTTGATTATTTTTATTTTCTATTTTTTTGTTGATTTTTAAATTGATTATTTTCAAACTTTCATTTACCATTAAATTTATTTTGGTTTTTTAATTTTTTTGTATAATCAGAATCATCTGTATTATAATCAAAAAAAGAAGAATCATAAGAGTTATCAATTTCAAATTCAGATTCACTAGTTATTACTTTTTTTTTTGTTTAATTTATTATTAGTATCTTCTATAATTAAACTTTCATTTGATAATTTTCTTTTAAGTTTTTTTCAACTTTTTTAGATTTTTTGATTAAAGATTTTTCTATTTGAATCTTTTTTTTTCTTTACTTGATGATACTAATATTTGTTCTCCTGGATTTGATTTTGGAATATTAATAATTACTTTATTAGTTATATTATCAATATTTTCTATAATAGAAAATTTGTTAATCTCATTGTCCAATTTTGTCTCCAATAAAAGTATTCTGTTTTGATATCCTTATATATTTCACTTCTTAAATTTATTGTAACTTTTTCAACTTCTTTTAAAGTTATTTCTTTTTTGAATTTGATATCAAATATTATATTATTAAATTTGTTTATTTCCTTTTTCAAAAATACGAATAATTTCTCCTTTTTCAGTTTTATCAATTGGTTCACCTTCATATTTAATTATATATTTAATTCTTCTAATAAATACTTTAATATCAATAGATGAGTTATTATTTTATAATCTTTTATAAAGATTTTCTATTGGTCCATTTGAAGTTATACAAATATACATTGCAACTATATTTGTTTTTTTATATTTTATATTTATTTGACAGTAATTTTTATCAGTTAAGGGCAGTGTCATTAATCACCTGATTATTTTTTATCAGAGGCCTACCCCTTCCCTCTTTCTTAATATATATATAGTTAGGTTCTTATATATAATTTCAACTTTTTTTACCCCCTAAAAAATCATCTGATTTTTGGCACTCCCTTAATCTTAATAAATTTGTCCAAGAACAATTACTATAAAAATTATTTAACAATATTGCTATATCTTAATTATAATTAATTTTTTTATCATTATAGTTTTCCCACCATTTATTATCATCTTTTTCATATATTCCTGGAATAATTCTTTACAAATATTACTTTTTCCCATTCCTTTATCACCATAGATATAGATAACAAGTGGTTTTCAGAATCTATTAATATTTTTTAATGAATTTATTGTTTTTTTTAATAGCTTTCTAATTTTTGTGGCATATATGCCCATCTTTTACAATAAGAAGCAAATTCATCAATTAGAAGATATCTATAAATAATGTGATATACCCCACATAGTAGCGCTTGACCCCTCTTTGACTATATAAAAAAAATTTCAAAATCTGTATATTTATATAAAAATTTTACAAAAACTTGATATCTTGTAACACAGTAATCTGATTTGGATAATTTAGGTACTATTCGATTCATCTCAGTGAGACGAATCCAATGATACCAAAATCATATCATTTGGATCACTGGATCAAAAGATATTTACAAAAAACCATTAGTTATATAGTAATTTTATAAAAAAAGATATAACATATAACCAATAGTATTTGGCCAATAATTTTTGATCCAGTAATCCAAATAAAATAAAATTGGTACCATTCGACTCCTCTTACTAAGATAAATCGAATGGTACCAAATTATTAAATTTGGACCACTGGATCAGTTTTTATATGATTTTTCTAAAAAAATTGTATTATATTTTTTTGAATCCCTACTTAAGAGGAAAAACGTTATTTTTCGTCTGACCCCTTCTTGTATAATGTTATTTCTGGATGCTTCCTTACTTCATCAATATCTCTATCTTTTTGTATTTCATTAATTGCTTTAATACTAGGAAAGTGGATACCCGTTAGCAGTGTTGTCACTTCGACACTTTTTGGACATTTTGGACATTTTTTCAAATTAAAATTACTTAAAATTTTATTAAGATAATCTATTTTAATTTTTTCACTAATGAGTCCAGCACCTAAAAAAATATATAATTATATATATTTTTTAAATTACTTTATTGATTAGTTAAACATGGGACATAGGCTTGGACGATTTTGGACAATCTTGGACGTTGGACAAAAAACATAGTATGGACACGTCCAAGTAACAACACTGCCCGTTAGTGTCCGAAGCCAAGAATAAATATCAGGCTAATCCGTGTCGATTTTTATAGCTAATTGGCTGCACGTAACTGGAATCCAACACAAAATCGTGTTCATTGCTGTACTATAGAGTCCTTGATATACTTCAGACAATTATAGCAGACCTAGCTAATAAGCATTAGTTGGATTGTTTTGATTGTTGTTTTATTACATTATTCCTGATCTAGCCAATCAAAATTTGTAATTTGCAGATACACAGACATTGACTACTTTTGACTCTATTAGGGGTCTTAGCTGGCTCGGGTCTAACCCGGGTCAGAAATAATCTGGGTCGAGTTAAACCCGAGTCAGACCCGGGTTAATGATGGATGGCGCATTATGAAACTATTTCATTGCAAAAATAAATAAATAAATAAATAATTTATTATAAAAAAGAACTTCGTACGTACGTACAGTACAATTTTTACAGCCAAAATTCTCGTGATCTAGTGACCAGATCTGCATCATTTTAAAGTATGTATGCAGCGATCACAGATCGGAATTTTGGGTTTCCCAAGTTCCTAGTGGTCGAACAAATTTTGTTCCTCATTGAATGCTATAAAAAAGTGTATTGAGTAATCATTATAACATTCGAGTAATTATTATACCATTTTTTAATGCCCTTATTAACGCCCTTAAACAACACAAAATCGTGAAACAAGAATTTTCCAAATTTACTTTTGTTGATTGCCTAATATTTACAAACTATTTTGGGCTAAAAAAGTTCATGAATTTGAAAACGTTTTGTATAATGGTCTCAAGTTCAAGAATAAATACAAGTGCAAGTGCAAGAACAAGTGCAAGAACACGACAAATGCTCCGCTATAGATAAAACATATGATTAATAAAAAAATAGTGAAGATATTAGCGAATATAAAAAAAAATTGTATTTAACCAAATATTTAGATGATTGATTCCTAGGATTTTGATCAGTATTTTTTGCCGCACAGATTATCTATAATCAACTAATTATCTCAATGACTCATAGTTTTATGTCGATCTACCAACCAATAAAAATAATGGTTATGTTCAAAAGGTGATTGTGTGCTAAAACTAATATAGCAATATAAGGTTTTCTTTTTGCAATACTTATTTTAAAAAAATTGGCATTCATAAACTTTTTATAGTTAGCTTATACTAATTCAAACTAACCCACTATATATAATTACTGGTATAGCGAACAAATTTTGTAATAGAATTTTTATAAAAACTCATTATAAAAATCACAACAATTCTAATAAACACTGTCTCAATCATGTACTGTGATACTAAAATAGAGTGTAAATTCTGTGGCAGAATTTATAATTTTAATGCATTAATAGAATAGTAATATTCAGTAACAGAATTTTTTTGTGATGATTCAATGCAATCTAACTTAGCGAATTTACAGATTTTAACTAAGATTTTAACGTTTTATACAAAACTCCCATGGCAGAGCCACAGATCAGATGTCAAATTATATAAGATAAGCAACGATGAAGTTTACAATTAGCTAATTTGTATAAATTTATATATTGGGCTTGGACTAGTTTAATAATCTCTGCGTGCTTTGGTTGGTTTTTAATAAAAAAATTGCTTTCTTTTTCTCTTTTTGAGATGAGAAAAGCCCCTGACTGGTTTATGACCAAAAGCAAAAGCCAAAGCTGTAAATTTCGGGTTCTTAAAACCGCAATTTTTTAAGACCTGGGGGTGGATTAAACCAGCTCCGGCAATTTCCACCCAACCTGATTTTTTACACGTCTATGTCTATTACCTACACTACGACGAGAGGCAGCAAACACATAACCTTTTCACGATATAATTATCTCTACAATAATCCCTATTGCTACCCAAAATCAAAATCAAACGGTTCTTTCTCATTTTACAAAAGCTCAAGAGTCCAAGACAATTTTTGAAAAGAGGTAAGAAAAAACTGAGTTCTGATTTTAAATGCTCATTGTCAGCGATTAGTTTCAACTGTTCCACTTCCAAATTACTGTAATTATTTACTTTTCATTCATTATCTTCTTTAAAACTTTCACAGATTACGTTCAAAATTACCGAAATTGGGCGGAAAGAGAAAATTACAATTATTGTAGTGAAACCTCCGTTTAGTGTTAAATAGCTGATTAAAGTGGTGAAAAGAAATAATAAGGAGGGAGAAAAAACCGGACTTTAGTTAGTCCGGAAAAGCTAGCCTGGAGGAATTATGCCATGCTGACTATGCTTGTTGATTAAGAGACATCAAGAAAAACCCCAAAAAAGTTTTTAACTACTGTTTGACAGAAGAGAAAATAGAAGTAAAATTTCTCTTGATTCGAAAAACAGCACAGAATTTGCCATTGATTACTATTCACTCACACAAAAAGCCAATTCGTAAATTTTCCTTGATCTTCAATCTGCAATTTTTCAAGATCAGTAATTTTTCGAGTTAGTTCAAAGGAAGTCAGTCAATATCCGGTAATTCTTTTTAGGCTGAAAAATACTAGAGGCAATAGTTACAAAGAGGTAGAAAACAAAGTAAAGTGACCGCAAATGAAAACTTTTCGCTAGATATTTGGGTGAATACTACCTGAGGGTTTTTTTACAAAATCCAATTAAGAATCAAAATGTAGTATCTTTATTTAGATATATTATTAATAATAAAGATAAAAATTAGATAAAAATTTTTTATCATGCGGTATCATGCTCATTTTATATATCATGCGCATTAATGCACATTTATTATAAAATGCGCATTTTCCCATCTCTAGGTATACCACTGCGTCATTGCCAAAATTGTTGCGTCACCCATCATTAACCCGAGTTTAACCCGGGTTGGGTTGGGTTGGGTTAGACCCGGGTCGGGTTTGACATAAGGCGGGTCAGACCAGGTCGGGTCTGGCATGAGGTGGGTCAGACTCGAGTAGGGTTTGACGTGAGGCGGGTCAGACCCGGGTCGGGGTTTGACCCAAGTGGGTCTGACCCGGGTCAGGCCCAAACCCGACCCAACCCGACCCATTAAGACCCCTAGCCTCTATAGTAATGTCCTTCAGACAATAATAATTCTTTTTTTTTTCTCTTCTGATTCTGAATTAAATTTATTTTTATCAAAAATAAATTCAAAAGGGCCAGCAACTTCTGAATTTTCACTTATATATACAAAAGTTCTTTCACAATTTTCATTACAAAATTTACAAACTTTAGATAAAACATTAAAATCACATTTACATTCTTCACCTTTTTTAGGATTTGGATTATGGGCTAGATTTTTGCAACAATTGTAATATTTTTTACAATATGCTAAATTAGTTCCATTTGCAAATTCTATATAAATATTTGCTTTAAAAAATTTTTTAATTCCTGATCTTTTGTTTGTTTTAGAATTATAATTTTCAGATGTAATTGTTGTTGTTTCTAACTTTAGCAAACCCTTAAGCATGATATTTGCTAGATTCTTTAGAATTATTATTTGTTTTAAATTGAAATCTTAAAATAGACAAAGGAATTAAAAAGTTTTGCAATATAATTTTTTAAAGTTTCAAGTCTTTCATATAAAGTAAAATTAAATTTTCTAAATTGAGTATTTGAATTGATATTAGACATGTTTTTTTAATTATATAATAAAAAATTTACTAGGTACTAGAAGTACTTAGTAGAAATATAAAATTTTTCACTATGGTCAAAAAATGTTACAAACCATATGTAAAAAAGCAATTTTTGCAAAATTATTGACATTTTCGAATAAAAAAAGCTATTTTGAAATAAATATTTAATCAAAACAAAAGAAATTTTAGAAATCAAAATTTTATTCAGATATCTAAAAGTTTTATTAATGCGCAGTAATTAATTACATTTGAACTTTTGAAAATTAGGGGTAGGATAATATAGGTTTTTTTGCCCTTTTCATCACAGAAATTTCTAAAAAAATATCTAAACAAAAAATCTAAATATATCCGTCAATATTTGACCAAACAAGCTAAAATTTTAACTATAGACTCTCGAATATTTATTCTATTAACTTACTTAGTCATATTTTTGAGGTTTCATTTAGAGAAATATCTTCTGAAATCTATTGAAGTTAGTGTAAAATTTATGAAAATATAGATATCCAAATTTTACAAAAATGTTGATATCTCCATGAATTTCAATATTTTTCATGAAATTTGAGATTCAAATTCTCTGAGATATGTGCTTTAAGTCTAGTTTTTTTTAGTTAGCATAGAGAATTTTTCATAAATAAGTGACGAAAAGTAGGTTTTAAAGAAAGTATATAGAAAAAAATAAAAAATTATAAGGGTGCTGACATTTATTAGGTAATATTTTAGGGGTAGGGGTCAAAAAAATCTTATCTTAGTTAAATTTAATTGGCTAAAATTCTATTTATAGACCTTACCTAGAGTGGGAGTAAGCCCCTATAGTAAATAGATATTAGATAATAAATATCAGCACCTTAAGACATTAAAGTTTTTTTAATTAATATTCTCAAATAAATATTAACAAATTAATAAAGATCTGTTATTAATAATAACTAACTTGTTTAGAAAGACTGTAATCAGAATGGTTCGCTCAAGCAAACTATAATTTTTTGTGAGATTGACTCAAAGAGAAAATCCAGTCTTTTTATATTTTTTTACTTAATCTACAAAATGTTCTAGTACATTTATAGGACAAATAAAAATTATACTTTTTGTAAATCATTTTTGGTTTTGTTATTAAAGATTAAAAGCAAATAAAAATTCTGTATTGTAAATTATTTTTGATTTTGTTATTAAAGACTAAGAAGCGAATAAAATTATGCACTTTGTAGATTATTTTTGGTTTTGTTATTAAGGACTAAGAAGCTAATAAAAATTATGCACTTTGTAGATCAATTTTTATTTTTAGTTTTTATTTTTCATATTGTTAATTGTCACTTTTAATGATTTTATAAGTTTTTTTGTAGGTGTACTCAGACATGATCATAGTAAAAACATAGTAGTAAATCATAAGTTATTTATATAGGACTTTTTATTTTTTATTTGTCACATTACTCATCACACTCATATAATATTTACTGCAATTTAAAAATTAAAAATTGTATATTTTGTAGATCAATTTTCATTGTTAGTTTTTTTTATTTGTCACATTGATGCACTATAAGTTGAGTGTCATTTATTTGACACTTGTATTATATGATTTAAATAGAGCATCAATTTCATTTGATACTTATAAATGTACTTATTTTTATTATTGATTACTAGGAACTGGAAACTAGTATGTGTTCAGAGCATTAATTAGTAAATTAATTATTAATTAGTAAATTAATTATTAATTAGTAAATTAATTATTAATTAGTAAATTAATTATTAATTAGTAAATTAATTGATGGAACAACTAATTAATTAGCTAAATAAAATTAATTAATTGGTAAAATTTTTTATTAATTTGTATTACTAATTTAAAATATAATATTAAATATTAAATTAAATTAAATAAAAATTAAAAAGCGTTAGTTCATAGTGACCCTGTGATCAACCAATCAAAATCGATCACATGAGTCACATGATGACTGATTTGCGAAGAGCAAATTGGTAGAACACGTGACTCTTGGGACCGATTTTGATCGATCGATCATTTAAAAACAATATATAATGATATATAACAATACATATACAAATATTATCAGTGCCAACTTCATACTTATTTATATATATAAAAAAAAATCTAATCTAAAAAAATACTTTGCCCAGTCTCACACACCTATACAGATCGACCAATTTCTCACAGATACAAAACGAAAATGCCAAAAGTATCCACTTCCTTCCAAGAACAATACTCCAAAAACGACTCCAAGAACGACGACTCCAAAAACGACGACTTCAAAAATGACAACTCTAATAACGACGACTCCAAAAATGACAACTTCAAAAAAAAAAGCATCTAAAAAAAGAGAGAAGTTAGTACCCATAACAAAAAAAACAACCTAGTAAAAAAAAAACTACTTAACCGACAAAAATCTTGACTCCCATTACTACAATGACTCCAAGAATGACGACTCCAAAAAAAGAAACACCTAAAAAAAGAGAGAAAGTAGTACTCGTAACAAAAAAAACAAACTAGTAAAAAAAAACTACTTAAATTGACAAAGGTCTCAACTCTTATTACGACGATTCCAAGAATAGCAATGCGAAGAATAACTCTAAGAACAATGATTCCAAGAAAAGAAATATCTAAAAAAAGAGAAAAGTTAGTACCCCTAACAAAAAAAATCTAACTAGTAAAAAAAACCCTGAAATTGATGAAGATTTCGACTCCCACTACGATTCCAAAAATGACAACTCCAAGAACGAGACTCCAAAAATGACAACTTCAAGAACTACGATTCCAAAAACTATGACTCCAAGAATGATGACTCTAAGAACTACGACTCCAAGAACGACGACTCCAAGAACGATAACTCCAAGAACAACAACTCTAAGAATGACAACTCCAAGAACGACAACTTCAAGAACGACAACTCCAAGAAAAAAAGCAACTAAAAAAAAGAATGTTAGTACCCATAAAGTAAAAAAAAAACAAAAAACAAAAAAAGAAAAAAAAATTTTACTTATCTAAAGAAAATTCAAAAAAGCATTAGCGTGCAAATGAAAAAAAAAACCAAAATACCGGTAATAAAAAAAAAAATCTAGATTTACCTGTGATCGATCTAAATCCAGATCTACTCCGGAGACAAGCTAATATATGATCACCAATCTTAAATATGATTGGCTGATCATCTGGGGTCGCCATGGCGATAGATCGCCATGAATAATTTTCCAAAATTAAAAATATAAATTTAAAATATAAGTTAAATAAATAAATAAAATTAATATAATAAGTTTAGTAAAAATAAAGTATTAAATATTTAATACTAATGTAGCTGAGAACCTGAACATGCTCTTAGAGAAATATATGAGGAAGGTCGTATATAGCTTTGAGACTATCAAACATCAGTGCAACAACCGTACCTGGACACTAGTGAAGTAAGCCGGGTATTAGCTTATATTATAGTTAGCTTTGAGTAG
>QKWP01000164.1:449100-464650 GCA_003550325.1 Gigaspora rosea | reverse complement strand
CCGAGGACAACACAATACCACATAGATTCCAGAACACTATATTTGAATTTGAAATTCACAAAAGTTCCACAAATAAACTAACGTACCTCAAACTCCGCCCATCTAAAGATCAAACACATATCAACGGTACAACCAAAGGAAAACAAACATGGGAATTCCTCCATAAGAATTATTCGAAATTACCCCTAATTTAGTAATTCCCGGCAACACAAAATCCGACCACACTGTGCAATACTATAGCCTGTTTGAATGACGTTGATCTTTTCGGAATGGTATTAAAACCAGTTAGGTTAAACCGTTAAACGAACGGATAATTTTTTTTAGGCAATTACAAATAATCTATAGTTGAAGTTAAAATAAGTATAAATAAGGTATCTACATCACTATGTCACGCAAAATCAGAATATACATCATCTATAGTATTAAAATTTTATTCATCTTTCACTTTTAACCAATTTTGTTGGCTAATTTTAGATCATGTAATCTCTGTTGATCTTATTAAACATCTAAAAAGGAAACAGGTGCCAATCGTTCAAATTTTGAACTCCTAAAAAAGAAATATCAATTATGATGCAAAAAAAGTTTCTTACAAGATTTTAATTTAATCTATTACTCGCCAATTAATTTAAAAGATAGACTTGAAAGTCCACAACCTCATTTTCTCTTTGCAGCACTCAAATTATTTTTATACATTTTTAAGTTTATATAGTACATTTAATTTTATTATTTCAATCTTCACCTCTAATTATTCTAATTAAAAAAAGTGGCATATTACCTTTTCTTATTCATTTTATTTTTTATTCCAAATTAAATATTTATCAATATCGCCGTTGATAATTTTACAATCATTTTGCCATGTGTTCATGACATATCAAATTACTATGAAGATGGACCAATTTGGCCCATGTATTTAAGTAATCATAGATAAGCAGATTGTCGTTAAGAGTTAAAATTATTTAGCAGCACAAAATTTTCTTTATACTGTTAGTTTAAGCTAAATGGTATTAAATCCACGTGAGTTAAACTGTTAGGCGCATTAATCGATTAATTGTTAAAAAAAAACTTTTTTTTCTAGGCGGTTTCAATTTTTGATTGTAAAATATATATATAATTAAAATTAAATAAAAACTTTTAATAAAATAATCTAAAAAAAATACGAATAAAAAAATTAATTTAAGCACGAACGTATGGACGTGCCTAACTACTAGTATAAATATATTTATTTAATTGCAAGTTAATATGTATAATTTTGCATAATTACATTTTTAATTCTAATGTATCAGGTTGGTGTATCATGCTTAATGAGATGACCAATACTTTATATTTAAAATTTATAAGAATTCTATGTAAACTTTCAACTATTTTTTTATGTAGGCAAAATCTATAAAAGTATTTTTTATTTATAATAAAATATAGTAGGATTTATAAGAAATAACAAATTCGGACAAGAAAATTAATTTTTAATAATAAATTCTGTACAGTTTTTTTTTTTTATTAAACGCAAAAATTAAAAAATCTGCAAACTTGTAATTGGTTAATCGAAATCTTTTAAAAGTTACAGAAGAATGTTACGATCATTATTAATTAAAAATTCATTTCTATTAATATTGATGTATGTCTTAACGTTTTGAAAAATATTGAAAAATGAAGCAATAATACTCGTTGTTAGATAAAATAAAAATTATACTGATTTTATTAGTTTCGAAGACCAGTCTATCATTATAAATTAGTCACGATAAATTTTCACATATTTTGACTGTATTAGGGCTTCCCGAATTAAAGCATATCCTAATGACTTACATCCTAATGTAGCACATAATTTATTGCTGCGATAGATATTCCATAAGTCCACTCTCTACAGGTGCACTTTCTCTATAATAATAAGTGAATATTATTTAATCGGTCTAATCTATCGTAATTACTAGTAGAGTATTCTCCATAATACTTTCATAATTAATATATTATAATGCACTTTTACCAACGACGAGCATTTATTGAAGGTCAACTTTATTTAATTTAGAAATTAATCGCTCATTTCGAAATAATGCACATCTTTAGAAATAAATTGATTTTATGATATTCGTATATTTTCACAAAAATATAAATAACAAGAAAATGTTCATGTAATCAAATTTGTAATTAAAACAAAAAAAAAAACATTTCGTAAAAATAAATTAATAAATATTATCAAATATCTGGTTCTTAATTATGAATAAGGAATATATTTCGTATATATTGATTGTATTGATGATTATAGAAAATGCATTTACACAACCAATAATTAGTGAAAATGCAATTGATTATTGGACACCAGAAAAAATGTTAAATGCAAAACCTTTACACTTACCCGGAATTAAGAATAAAACTATAAACAATAGCGAAAAGGCAAATCTATTTGCTTCAGAAGATGAAAATGAAAACCCACTTCTTGCAGTTGGACTATTTTTTTTTACTTTAGGTGGTGGGGATTATGCGTGTACTGCTAGTGTAATTAATACTCAAGATGGAAATACAGGAATGACTGCAAAACATTGCCTTTATTCAAATGGTGCACATTCTGTAAATATGATTTTTTGTCCTGGATATAACAAAGGAAATACAAGCTATTTAGGAAAAATTAGTGTTACAGATGCTCGTTGGGCAGATGGTGGTGATTATGGTGTAATAAAGTTTGATTATGATGGTGGATTACAATATAAAACAGGATCCTTTGGTTGGGGATTGACTCCTTCTTATCCGGTGAGAATTGCTACATTTGGATATCCGGTTGATGGTGATGTGGATTGCACTCAAGATGGGGATACTCTTTGCATTTGGAGAGGTGATGCTGATCAACAAAACCATGCTAACATATCAGTTCCTTTAGTACTTGGACATGGTTCAAGTGGAGGTCCTTGGGTAATGGCAAATGATCCGTCAAATCCAAAGAATTTAGGACATGTAATTGGCATTACCGCATTTATTGAAAAATCTCATACATATTCATATATATTAAATTTCACTCTTATTAGAGAATTAATAACTTGGTAAAAAAGCTATTTCTCCAAATATTTAGTTTTTAGTTAATTATCTTCACACGCATCCAATATATGTTGTTTTTTAAATTATTTTTAACCTTTTTTTTTTAAAATTTTATTATGATTAATATAATATATACATATTTTAATTTTTTTTAATTTTTGTATTTTTTTGAATTATTAGCACAATTAAAATTAAATTGCTCATTATTTTTTAGTTGTAGAATGTCCTTGTTATAATTTAAAAATTATTTTGAGTTGATTGAATGTGACCAAGTACTGCTAGAAATAATTATATAAAAAATGAGATTTGCAAAGAGATCCATATTTATTTCTAGCTAAAGTTTATAATTTTAATTTGTCAATAAGATAATTCATAAGATAATTCATATGATTAGTGTAAATTTTATGCGAAGTCAAAATAGTCAATAAAAAGGCTTTGTTTTTTTTCGATCTAAATTTTTTAAAAATTTTTTTTGTCTGGTCATTAAACCAATACATATTTAGATACATAATTTAGATTGAATTCATCTATAAACAACTTGTCAACAAACTATTAAATGTGACAATAAATAAAATTACAAATATAAGAAATTTGAATTTTAACAAAGTAAATATTTTGACGATATTGTAATGAGATTATCTTGGAATTCAGTGAACGAATTGAATGTTTCAACTCATTCAACTCTTGTATTATATGAGATCAAGGCTCAAAATCTGATTTAATACTGTAACATTTAAGTTCACTCACTGAAATTTCTCAAAACTAATCTTTAGACTATCGGACATGCGCTTAATACTTAATGCTTCTAAATCAAAAAATCTACCAAAAAAATTTACAAAATTTAAGTATTCTACGTCGTTAAAATAGGCATATAATTCTAATAACGTCAATGTATATGGCAATTTTTTGCTAATTCAGAGTAATTCATGTAATATGTGTAATTTACATAAATAAGAAGAAATTTAAGAGATGATTGCTGTAAAAAAGTATATATAAATGTGATTGGATTTAAGAGACTAAGTATCACCAATTTTTTAAGGATTAAACAATGAGTTATTATTATGCATTTGAAATTTCTTTGCTTAATTTATCCAGATGTAAAACTTCTAGAGTTGTTCCCACTTAGAAATTAAAGCAGTCATAATCGTTTGATCGAAGCTTAAACCTGTAATTTCTAGTTTTTTTAATTAAAACTAGTAGTTAGGCACGTCCTTACGTCCGTGCTATAGTAATTATACAAAAAAAAAAAAAAAAAAAATTATAGACATAACATAAAATCTTAACTATTTACTTTGATTTATTAACTTTGATTTATTAACTTTGATTTATTAATTATGAACATTTGATCCAATCTGAAACGCAGTAAATGGTGGTGCAGTTTGTAGGAACGTGGTAAGATTAGATTGTTCGTACTTTCATGGGTACACATGTATCACATGATGGTCATGAACACGAAGAGGACTTGATTGTGTAGTTGGTGACATATAAATTATTACTAATCGAAGTATATAACAATAGAAGCAGGGACGGCGCATCTAGATCACCTGGTAGATCAACTGATGATCCTGATCACGGTACCCAAATTCGACCAATCAAATTGTTTAAATGTGAACAGACAGAAAAACTTTAGTAATACTACGTGCTTAAATTAATTTTTTTATTTGTATTTTTTTTAGATTATTTTATTAAAAGTTTTTATTTAATTTAATTATATATTATATTTTACAATTAAAAATTGAAACCGCCTAGAAAAAAAAAGTTTTTTTAACAATTAATCGTTTAATGCGCCTAACAGTTTAACCCACTTAAATTTAATACCATTTTTAAACTAACAGTATAAAGAAATTTTGTGCTGCTAAATAATTTTAAATCTTAACGACAATCTGCTTATCTATGATATTTCTTAAATATATGGGCCAAATTGTTTCATCTCCATAGTAATTTGATATGTCATGAACACATGGCAAAATGATTGTAAAATTATCAATGATGATATTGATAAATAGTTAATTGGAATAAAAATAAAATGAATAAGAAAAGGTAATATGTCATCTTTTTTAATTAGAATAATTAGAGGTGAGGATTGAAATAATAAAATTAAATGTACCATATAAACTTAAAATGTATAAAAATGGGTGTGGCGCCTTAGAGAAGTGGTCAAGGTGTCACCCCCAAGCGGCAGGTTGACAGTTCAAATCCCACTGGCGACGTTTTGAAGTTAAAATCTGCGTTCGATGATTGTGGCTTATGAGTGGTTTGGCGCTAAACCTGTAACCTTGGTTCCACCATCTTGAATGGGAGCCTGCGGACGCAATAATGTATGTGTTACATCGCTAGTGATGCGAACGGCTAGAGCTGAGCCGTGAGCTGAATGGCTAAGCCGAGCCGATCATTGGCTCGGCTTTGGGTCTACTAATAAGGTATTGACTCCAAAAATGGCTTGGCTGAGACCTTGAAGCCGATCGTTGGCTCGGCTATGGGTATACTAATAAAGTATTTTGCTCCTATTGGCCAATAGTAGATAATCTAGTATCGTGTGTTCAACCTTATCTATGAGAGAGATCGGCTTATAAATGGCTCAGCTTGAGGGAGATTGGCTTATAAACGGCTCAGCTCTGGATGTAGAACCGAAGGATCGGCTTAGCTTAGTAAATGTTAGCTGTGAGCCAAGCTGAGCTGAGCCGTTCGCATCACTATACATCAATTAAAATGTTATAGAACTTGCTATTCTGGTAATTCAATATACAGTCAAACCTCCATATAATCACACCCTCAGGATATGAAAAGTGGTGATTGTATAGAGATGTGACTAATATAGAGGGATTCTATATAATCATAATTATAATAAAATTGCATATAAAAAAAATTGTGATTATATAAAAGTTTTAATAAATAAAAATTTTTATTTAAAAATTAAAAATTTTTTAAATTAATCGTAAATTATAAAAGTGTATTAATAAGATTTTAATCAAATTATCTCAAAATTTCAGAGTATATATAATTTCATATACTGAATAACTTTATTTAGATCATTTTTATCAATTTACTTTAGATAATTTAACTTTTATATGTAGCTACAATATACGATTATTTTAAAATAATTAAAAAAATTTTTTTAAAATAATCGTATATCGTAGCTACATATAAAAGTTAAAATTATCTAAAGTAAATCAATAAAATTGATCTAATTAAAGTATACAAAAATACATATACTCTGAAATTTTGAGATAATTTGGTTAAAATTGTATTAATACACTTTTACAATTTACGTTTAGGCGAAAAAAATTAAAAAATTTAAAAATTTTTTAACTTAATCGTAAATTATAAAAGTGTATTAATAAGATTTTAACTAAATTATCTCAAAATTTCACGGTATATGTAATTTTGTATACCGAACAACTTTACTTATATCATTTTTATCGATTTACTTTAGATAATTTCAACTTTTATATGTAGCCATGATATACGATTATTTTAAAAAATTTTTTTTTAATTTTTTTTAAAATAATCGTATATCGTAGCTACATATAAAAATAAAATTATCTAAAGTAAATCAATAAAAATGATAAAAGTAAACTTGTTCAGTATACAAAATTACATATACCCTGAAATTTTGAGATAATTTAGTTAAATCTTATTAATACACTTTTATAATTTATGATTAAGTTAAAAAATTTTTAATTTTTTAATTTTTTTCGCCTAAGGGCAGTGTCATTAATCACCTGATTATTTTTTATCAGAGGCCTACCCCCCTCCCACTTCCTTAATATATAAATAGTCAGGTTCTTATATATAATTTTAACTTTTTTTACCCCCCTCCCCCCTAAAAAATCACCTGATTTTTGTTACTCCCCTAAACGTAAATTGTAAAAGTGTATTAATACGATTTTAACCAAATTATCTCAAAATTTCAGAGTATATGTATTTTTGTAACTGAACAACTTTAATTAGATCAATTAGATCAAATTAGATCAATTTTATCGATTTACTTTAGATAATTTTAACTTTTATATGTAGCTACGATATACGATTATTTTAAAAAAAATTAAAAAAAATTTTTTTAAAACAATCGTATGTCGTAGTTACATATTTAAATTAAAATTATCTAAAGTAAATCAATAAAAATGATATAAGTAAAGTTGTTTGGGATACAAAATTACATATATCCTGAAACTTTGAGATAATTTGGTTAAAATCTTATTAATACACTTTTATAATTTACGATTAAGTTAAAAAATTTTTAAATTTTTTAATTTTTTTCGCCTAAACGTAAGTTGTAAAAGTGTATTAATACAATTTTAACCAAATTATCTCAAAATTTTAGAGTATATATAATTTTGTATACTGAACAACTTTACTTAGATAATTTTTATTAATTTACTTAGTATAATTTTAACTTTTATATGTAGAAAAGATAATTGATTATTAAAAAAACAAATTTAAAAATTTTTACTTGTTAAAAAATAATAATTATTAACTTACAAAATATTTATAATAATAAAATAATTAATTCAAAATATTATAATAATAATGTGATTCTGTAGGGGTAGTTTTATATAGATGGTAAATAAAAAATTGTGATAGTGATTATAATGCAAATGTGCTTATATAGAGGTGAAAATTATAGTAAAAAGGTTGGTAAACTTACAAAAGTGATTATATTGGTTTTGTGATTATATAGAGGGTGACTATATGGAGTTTTGACTGTATATTAAATTAAAATAGTTTATTCAAATTATTGTGTTTTTACTAAGAGTTACTGTAAAAATTTCTACTTGCTGTTCTAGTAATATATAGTATGAGATTAAAGTTGGGTTAATTTATATTATAAGTTATTATAAAAAATTTTGATACAAAACTTACTTGCTAATCTAGTAACAGAAAGTATATAGTTAATGTTGAATTAGTTTGCATTATAAAGTTATTAAAAAAATACAGAACTTACATGTTATTTTGGTAACAAAATATCTAGTTTGAGTTTGTTTATTCAAATTATTGTAATTTCTATCAAGAGTTAAAAAATTTTGTCACAGAACTTATTCACTATCTGGTAACACATAGTATGTGAATAATATTGACTTATTTTGCATTGTAAATTACTGTAAAAATTTTGTTACATAACTTATTTATGCTATACAGATAACACACTTTATTGTGCTGACTCATGTAATTATAGATTTTTTCTTCTTGTTATTTCTGTATATTAATTATATAAGCAAAACAATCTTGAATTAAATCTTAGTTAGCCAATAATGACTTTTAAAGTATGAATATATTTGCACAATAATATCAATGCAATGATAAATATCATAAAATTTGTTCTGTCAACAAATGATTGGCTAAAATGTGCTACTGCCCAACAACATCAGCCAATTATTTGCTCTAACAAAACAAATTTCATGATATTCATTATCGCATGACCAAAATCTTATAAGTGTTTGGTTAAAGTTGAGGTATTTTGCATTTTAAGTTACTGTAAAAATTTGGTATAGAACTTAAGGTTGAATTAGTTTGCATTAAAATTATTAAGAATTATATTAGTAGTTAATATAAAAAACTTCTGTTACAAAACTTGCTATTTCAGTATATGGTTAAAGTTGAGTTAGTTTGCATTAGAATTATCATGATTTCTATCATAGTCACTGCAAAATTATTATATAACTTGCCAATATGGAGATACAGTATGTAAGTTAGTTTGTATAAATTACTGTAAAAATTATTTTAAAAATTATTTATTAATTTAGTAGTATATAGAATATTGTTAAGAGAATTAATTTACATAGTATTATCATTTTATCTTGAGTTACTATAAAAATTCTGTTATAGAACTTGTTGGCTACTCTGGTAAGGCATAGTATATAATTAAGGTATGTTAGTTTGAATTTGAATTATTATAATTTTGTCATGAGTTATTGTAAATTTTGTTATAGCTTTACTCATCATTTCAATAATTTACAATATGTAATTGAGTTATAGTTTGTATTTGAATAACTATAATTATATTGTAATATTAAAAAAATCTTGATACAAAACTTATTTACTATTCCGGTAACACATAGTATATGGTTTAGTAGTTGTTGCATAATTCTCCAAAAGCTATTTACCCACCAACTCATTTTGCTATCACCACAATGCAAATTTTTTCAATAAGACATATATTCAACATTAAATATTTTTGATAATAATTTTCTTATATAAGACATTTCCCAGTAATTATTTTTTTGATAAAAAATTGGCTGAATTTAGTCTAATTTAAAATTAGTGCTAGTTAGATTAGAAATACATGTTAGAAAATTATTGTCAGAGAAATTTCTTGTCTAAAAAAAGGTTTGTTGAAAAAAATATAATGCCAAACATATATATTATCAAAAAAATATGCTGTAAATGAAATATTATGTTGGCATTACAGTGTTAGAAAAACTTTCAGGAAATTATACTGTAACCAATTTAGTTTGTATTAGAAAAATTCTGTTATAGAACTTACTTGCTATTTTAATTACACATAGTATATAGTTAATATTAAATTATTAGTATTAGAATTATTATATTTTCTATTGTAAATTAACTGTAAAAATTCTGTTACAGAACTTACTCGCTATTCTAGTAACATATAGCATGTGTTTAAATTTCGAGTTAGTTTACATCAGAATTATCATAATTTTTATTAAGAGTTACTATAAAAAATTTTTATAGAATTTACTATTCTGATAATATACAATATGTAAAGTTAATTTGTTATATATAAAAACTCTAACCCCTAACCCTAATCCAATCTTAATTTAAACATAACCTCACCCTAACTGTGACTATTTATAAATTTGCTTAAATTAGTTCAAATAGTTGGTTTTTATATATTATAATCTTATAATAGTTCTATATTGCCCACCTATACTATAGACCAACCCAAAGCTTACTTTGCTATTCCAGTAAGTAGTTAAGTTGAGTTAGCTTGTATCAGAATTATCATAATTTCTAATTTTTTTTTTTTTAAACTTTAAAGGCCAGGTACTATGGCCGGGATTTTATTATGAGTTATTAGGACGTAATATTTATTACATGAATGAGGATACAACTAGCCACACGTGCACTTTTGGTACCTAATTTAAGTAGTCCGCCTGAAGGTTCTACACTAGCTGCCATACCTACAACCCAACTACAGGAATTGCCTATTTAAACCCTCTGGTTTATGCTCTTCCTATTACTACCTGTTGCACTGCACAAACGCTGATATTAAGGGGCCCCAACTCTTTTTGATAAATCATCAGCCTAAGGGCTACTTTACCTTCGCACCAATTGCCTTCCATTGTCTTCTGTGTCCCATTCCACTTCGGATACGGATTTAGCGACAAAGCTGCTTGCCCTTATTAGGTTCATTCCGATCCTGACCACCCACCTTCTTTTGGTAGTATCGTTGTAGATCTTCACTATTACCTCCTAATTCAGGACTTGCCAAATGGGTTTCCATTCCTCTGGGTCCCCGGATTTTACAGTGTAACAATAACACCATTGCTCTTTAGCTCCCATTCAAGATGGTGGAACCAAGGTAACAGGTTTTTGCAACCCAACCAATCTGAGCCACATGGTTACCGAACACAGGCCTATTGTTCAAAGCATCAACAGTGGGATTCGAACTGTCAACCTGCCGTTTGGGGGGTGACGCCTTGACCACTTCTCTAAGGCACCACACCCTTATCATGATTTCTAATATAAATTACTGTAAAAAATTCGGTTACAAAACATGCTATTTTAGTAACAACATAGCATGTATTTGAATTAATTTGTATTGAAATTTTTATGAACTCTATTATGGGTTACTGCAAAAAATTGTTACAGAACTTACTATTTTGATGACATACAATATGTGATTGAGTTAGTTTGTAATAAAAATATTATGGATTTTTTTCATGAGTTACTTAAAAAAACTTTGTTATAGTGATACACTGTATGTAGTTAGTTAGATTGTATTGGAATTATTGTGATTTCTGTTATGAGTAAGTAAGATTAAGATTGCATTGGAATTATTGTGATTTCTGTTATGAGTTACTAAAAAAACATTAGTACAGAACTTACTCTCTATTCCAGTGACATATAGTATATGATTAAGGTTGGCAATAAAACTATTGTGATTTCTATCATGAGCTACTGTAAAAATTCTTTACAGAACATCTAGTGACCCACAATATGATATTGAGTTAGTTTGCATTAGAACTATCATGATTTCTACTATAAAAAATTGTTACAGAACTTACTATTCTGGTGTATGCAGTATGTAGTTAAGGCTTAGTTGGTTTATTTTGGAATCAATGAGTTGAGTTGCTATAAAAAACTCTACAACAGAACTTGCTATTCTGATAAAATATAGCTCGCATTAGAATTATTGTGATTTTATAATGAAATACAGTGCTGTAAAAAACTCTATTACATAATTTTACTTACTATTTTGGTAATATACAATATCTGATATACAGTTAAGGTTGTGTTCGTTTGCATTGGAATTATAGTGATTTATCGATCATGAGCTACTGTAAAAATTCTTATACAAATCTTACTTGTATATTTGTAATACACTGTATTTGGTTATGGCTAAGTTAATTTGTATTGGAATTACATGATTTCTATCGAAAGTTACTGTCAAAAATTCTGAACAATTGTGAAGTTAATGTTGAGTTAATTTGCATTGAAATTTTCATGAACTCTATCATAAGTTGCTAAAAAAAATTCTGGTACATACCATTCCAGGCAAATGAAAGTTGGTAAAAAATGTAATAAAGAAAAGAAATAATATGGATCTATACATATGTATGTACGTATATGTCAATTCATAAGAATATATTTTGACAAATTGCACTACGCAATTAGGATATAATTTTATCAGTATTACAGTAATGGATAGAAACAGTGATAAATTTTTTAAATTTGAGTTGAAGATAATCAATGCTAGAAATAGATCATTCTTAGTTAAAGAAAGTGGCAGTGCTACTAATGAATGATACATGTTGAGGAGTCCAACTGAATAATTGTGGATATTAATGTTGTGTCTCATATTAATACTTGCCTCAGATGTCAATTTTTTTGGCCAGCATTAATTGATCGACATTGATTTGTCTAAATTAAGCCCTAATCTTACCCCAAATATCCTAACTTAGGCTGATCGACGTCTGAGGCCAGCGTTAATCTGAGGCACGACATATTATATTGACGATCTTCCAAGTTTTCGATGATCTTAACCAATAATTATTAATATTGATCGAACTGATCAAAAATAAAAAAGGGAGATCATTTCCTTCAAATTAATCACATTCACAAATATTGAAATACGATATATAGTTGATGATTTGATCTACAGGTTGATGGAGGACGAAAAGATCAACATTTTGGTGATTGGTGCGAGTGCCAAATGACGAAAAGATCTGCGCGTTGAAGGGTCGAAGTGAAAAATTGTAGTATTGGATTTATATGATCTCCGGGTATGTTATGAGATAATTAAGTGGCATGGCTTAAGTTATTTGGTCTTCGGTCAATTTGAAATAGTGTATGTTAAAAACATCAGGCGATATTAAAATAAATTCACTAAAATAAATTCACTTTGCAAATAACAATGAATTTATACATATTGTAATTATGTGATCTAAATAACCAATTTTAAAGTCTTTGCTATTTATAAATTTATATCATAATCGTAGAATATTTCTAGGAAATCAGAGTCTGTTAGGGTCCGAAGCGAATAAAGTGTATTTCGAAAATCGAATCTTCAAAAATAGTTTACGTGGCCTCGAATTAGTGCTCATGGCCATTCCGAATTAACGCGCAGTAGAAATAACCATTGTTTGAAATAGTGGTCGTGCCCTAGGGTACAATAACCGGTTAACTGTTAGGCTATCCGGATACCCGAATTATAAAATTGATGAACAGATAAATTATTGAGGTATCCGGTTAACTTAAGATATGATATAGGATAATATAGAGTAAAATACAATTATAATAACAGATAAATATTTTAATTTGCGTATTAATTATATACTAGCATCACCCAGTGTAAAACTTATCTATATCATAAATAATGTATTTTAATATTTCGTTTGTTTATTATATTTATTTAATAGGTCTATATAAATCAATTACACTTTAAACTTATACTGGCTTTCAGTTTTTTGTAAGTATTTAATAATAATTATTATATTATATATATATGAATACATACTTGTACAGTAAGAACTTATTTTATTTTTCTATTACATACTTTACACAGTACGGAATACAATAAGAAAAGCGCAATTGAACGCTGCGTGATAAAAGGATTATTCTATACTATTATTGTTCCGAATCATTTCGAATTTACTTCATTTGAATTGAAAAATGTTCTTTCTCGATTTTCGCCGACTAATGCAGATCATGAGACACAGAATAATTACTTATTAATTACATTTATATTTGTAATGATTTTTTTCATTGATATTTATAAAGAAAATTCTTTTATTGTTTCATCTTTTTTTATACACTTTATTGAACAAGAATATGACTTCGTGACTCGTGAAATTAGTTATAATGAATGTCTAAATACTAAAAAATTCTGATCTTCAGTTTAACCCGAAATCAATCTAAACCTTTAAGTTTCCTTATATTGGCGAACTGCTTATGCCTAAACAAGATGGAGTAACTTGGGGATGCAAGTTTGTTATGTCGAAAATTTTACGAAATAATCTGTGCTACCACAGGCCCTATGAAAAAAGTTGTCCGGGTGGTTTTACGGTTTAGTCTGTAATGGCATGTGTACTGTGGCACGTGTTTAAAATGATACGTATCGGCTAGGGATCCTCATTTTCTGCTGCGACAGACCCCAAATTCTGCCTGCTTTATAATTCGATTTATGCGAATTATGCGATAAATTTTTTAGAATTATGCTGCAAATTATCCGAATTAAGCGAAATATGCGATCACTAGTGTTGTAAATTTACCGTAATTTATAAATTTTTATCGTAAGTTACTGAACCCAGCATTAACTCACCAGATAAATTACTATACTTCCTGAAAATCCCGATTACCATGTTCGTGTTTTGTGTTTAGGCGACACCAACTGGATTCTGTGTTCTCAGAGTCAGGGCTGTACATTCATTTAAAATTTGAATCAAAAAATTTTATTATATGACCACATATAGTTTTGATTTACATAGTATACCGCGCACTCCAATACTTTATTAGTGATAATGCCAGTTTTTTAGTATTCCGCCGAAGAAATAAAACTTAGTTTTAACTAGCGCACTAGCTTGTGCATATCGAGGCTCTGGAACATTTTGACTAACCATAATAAAGACCATTAAACATGACATTAAATCATATAATAAACTTTTTGAAAAGCATTCATATTAAATTAAGAATATATTTCAGAGGTAAAGTTTTTTTTAAGTTTAAAAATGAGAATTTTTTCTCCAATCCTATAATTCTATACCATTTATCTGTGCCAAAATTCAATTAGTCGTAATACATATTACATAAAAATTTGATAAAAATGCGAAGAACTTTCTCATAAGGACTTTTTTATTGTACGTACAAGGATAACATACTTTAAAATCGGTTGTATATTTTTATTAAGTTATAAAAAAGAATCAATAAATGGCAATAATATTGTATAATTTGATATAAATTTAGATAACTGTAAATTTACCTAACAATTTATATACATTTATGTTTCTTTTTGTATAATTTCGTGCAACATGACATTTAAATTCGTACGACATAGACATTTAAATTCAGGGTCTCTTAAAATTAAAACCTAAGACCCCGGGTCTAGTACATAGTAGAGAGATTGTACCACAAAAAGAAAAATTTAAAAAGCACGCATATTTTCATTCATAGAGAGCAGCCTAAATATTTAAAAAGAACCACATTTGGTTATTGTAAATTTTGAGATTCAATGTTGGTAATCGAATTGTGTGCCAGGTTAAGCATGTTGCCGATCATTTGTGTTACACACACATTGAAGTTCCTATTAATAAATTCTAAAGTTTTTTAAAACTTCTAACGATGTTTTCTCAATGAATACTTAATCAAATTTGACAAACTTTTTTTTTATTTTAATTATATAGTCTTGTAGAATTAAAATAAAAAAAAAGTTTATTTGAATGTGGTTTAGTATTTGTTGATACTCATCGCCAAAGTTTTAAAAACACTTAAAATATCTTCGAAAATCAGGCGAATTTTTCGTTCTTTTAGCTTTAAACAAGGATTACTTGACAACCAAAGCATCCGAATTCGATGAAATTTTTTATTTTAATTCTGTGGCACATAGAATTAAAATAAAAATTTTTGATCGAATTTGAATAGTTGGTTGTCGATAGTGCTCGTACCCGGATAACTTTTTATCCGAAAGGTTGTAACCTTTAACAAAATTTAATAACCGGTTTTATATCCTATTCAAATAAAAGGATAACGGTTATATCCGGATAAGATATTTATATGATTGTTGATTTATATATACAGTTTTAATGCATAAATCAAATAAAGTAACTCTATAATAATAAAGTAAAAAAAA
>QKWP01000164.1:424414-447469 GCA_003550325.1 Gigaspora rosea | reverse complement strand
TATTGGCCGGAGCGTAGCGACGGACCCTAAGTTTCTATGCGAAGTGATACAAAAATTACCTTCCTGATGTGCTTCAATTGTAAAAATCTTGACAAATTTTACTTTTTTGATATACTTGCATATATATGATGTAAATCTTATCAGAAATGGAATTTGGAAATTTTTTGTCTGTCACCACGCGTGTCTATATTTGTGCTTTTAATGTTACCAACATATGCATATTAACGCGTTTGTGTAATATGATGAACATCATATGATGAGCTCCGGACATATAATGCTACGCATTAGCCTAGTTAAAATAAAAAAAAGTTTGTCAAATTTGATTAACTATTCATTGAGAAAACATCGTTAGAAGTTTTAAAAAACTTTCGAATTTATTAATAGGATCAATGCTTGTGTAACACAAATGATCGACAACATGCTTAACCTGGCACACAATTCAGACGTGCCAAATTTTAGCAGATCTCTATTATTTAATCATTAATAATTTATTAAGTTTATAAGTTTAGCCGAATTAATAAAATGAATTGAAACAACTAATTTTAAAACTACACTATTTTTATATCGTTTGCAAGTTACTGAATCGAATTTACTTTACTAGAAAGAGAGCTATAATATTTTAAAAATTCATAGGTTTTATTATATAGAATTATTTACTATCGCTATGGTAATAAATTGATCGACATAATTTTAAAAATCTTACATCGTGAAACACCTAATTAAATTCAAATATCCAAAGTATGATTAATTTTCAGATGTTGATCTTATTTCTCGTTGCCAAATATGAACTTTGATTTTAGATATCGTGATTTTTTGTAAGATATAAATATACGGCCCATTCTCATATATTTTACAAACTCATCAATATCAATAATTCGTAAATAAACGAGAACACTTTTCATTTTATCATCAAAAAACTTTATAGTATATTTGAACAAAAATGTCCAAATTCCAGGTTTTCTCTATCATACTTTTCGTGATGCTCTTTTCGTCCTTCCTCACCAATGCGGTCAAGAACGATCTTAAGAAAAGATCTCTTGCCCAAGGACAACGTTGTACTAATGAAGTTGATGACACCCTCTGTGATACTCAAATTTGTCGTATTAAGGGTGAAGATACTTACAAATGCCAAGTTTCTGATGAACGAGATGTAGGAGATGTTTGTGTAATAGATGAAGCATGCAAGAGTAACTCAATATGTGATGATGAATATGGTACATGTCTTGCGATTCCAACTCCGAAACAGTAATAGTAATATTCAAGATCATTTATTGCAGCAGCATTTCTCATTTATGCACTCTTATGATAATATATAAATGCCTTATTTGCATCCTTTTCAATATTTATAGTATTACTGTACCAATTTGGAGTATTGAATAAAAAATCTTTATATAATCACAGATTTTTTACATGCATTTATATTGTGTGAATAAGTTGATTTATAATAGAGTTGTATCCATACGAGTTATTTAATATTTATTTATGATATTTAATTGTTTTCTAACTTCTTTTTTTTTGAAGATAAATTTAAATTCACGAATTTACATATTTATATAGAATATTTCGGCAAAAATTCTTTTATTAAATTAATTGAACTTGTATATTTAATTATTAAAATGTTAATCATCCGGATCATAAGATTTTTCAGATCTACTATATTATGGTTTTAAAATGGAATCACAATATTTTTTCGATTCAGTTACACTAATTCTCTTACTAGTACGAATTAATAAATTGTAAGCGTCACTCAGAAGCTTATGATAATAATTATAAAAGATAGCTTCTTCTGAAAATGTTATAAATATTTACTATTGACTAATTTTTATTACACAAATAATTTGCCTTTCTTTAATAAATATCATGAAACATTTTTGTCTTTTAATATTTTCCTTAATCCTCCTGGTTTTTTCCAATAATTCAGCACTTGCAAATGCTCCAATGTCACATGTTGATATTAGCAATAGCTGAAAACAACCAGTAGAACAAAAACGACCAGTAACCATGATTTCGTCATTGAATGTAGGAAGCCATATCTATCGTAGAATAAATATTGTAATACATTTATAAATTTCTTATTTTAACATGGCTTAATTAACTTTAAACATCATCTTATTGATATATTGTTTTATATATAGTGCCCAAAGATAATATCTGATGCTTATTTTCGTCTTATAGAAACCAATGTTGTTCCCATGTATCCCATGTATCCCATGTATCCCATGTCATTTGATAGAAAATGTTACAGCTTATGCCCTAATTAGCACAGTGCATGCTTTAGCTAGGTATGCTTAAGCCATAACAGAACCTCTTGTCGAACACATAACACCGACTAGAGGTGCAGGAGAAACTCCGTAACTTGTCGTAACCGTTGTGAAACCATTCGTTACAGCAAAAATGTCGTAACTCATTATAATTATTACATATTACAAATATAGTAACGACGAATTACTCGATATTTATGACAAGTACGTAAGCTTTACATGCACCTCTAACACCAACACATAATTCATGCGTACACTTATTTTACCCGAAAAGAAAATCTTCATATGTATTTCTTAAGATCAAGTGTAATTGACAATTGTCGCTTAATTTTTCGAAAGATACTTCCCTGACAAGACACATGCCTGATATAACACATCATTATAGTTAGCATTTGATTTTGCAACTATACATTTTTAGAAGATTGTTACGTTGCGTGATGTCAGGTAAGTGGTCTGTCGAGAAAATAACTTTTGAGGAATTGTACTATAGTCGTAATTGACATAATGCCAAATACAATACTGCAAGTTTACCGTTCAGGATATTATTTTCTTACTGCACTCACTTTCAATTCCAACTTAGTTTCTCCTTCTAAAGAATCGAACTTTTTTTCATTGTTCATATTTAATTACGTTCCACCCATGATGTTCATTTACTCTGGCACTACGAAATACAGAGGTATCCGATTTATACCTAGGGATGTTAAAAGTCTGACTTGACACAGAAGTTGAGACTTTATTAAAGTTCGTTCACAAGCTGAATTGAGACTTAACTCACATTTCACGTGCATCTTGAACATTTAAATATTACAAAAAAGTTTATTTCATGCATAATTTCGCATGTGTATACGTTTCTTTTTAGTGCTACGTATATTTAATATACAAGTTGCACGTAAAATCTCAAGTTAACTTGGACTGAACTTTATAAAAGGCTGGCTTTTTTATAGTCGACTACTTTTAACATCCCTAATTATGCTACCAAAAAAATATTAGTGAAAAAAAGAGAGCGAATGCTTTTTAAAAATCACAAATAACTTGAAATTTGGTATATGAATCACTGTTGTCATAACAAAAAATTTTCTTCCAAAATTTTATTATGTGCTAAGTTTCTATCCTAACTCTAATCCTCACTTTAAAGTCTTGACTACCATGTGCTATTTAGTGCGAATTAGAGATGGGCACCATGTGCATAATGCGTGCATAATGCATGCATGCACGCATGCACATTGTCTAAGCAATTTAATGCATGCCTATACTAAATTAGTAAAATAGAATTAGTGTAACTAGTGCTTCTGGAATCAAACCAGACCCAGACTCTAAATTTTACTAATTTCAAACTTCAGATTAGACTCAAAATCAATTATGAGTTTGGTCTAGGTCTGATCTGAAATCAGCAGATTAATTTGAATTAAAATATGTTTATATGTATTTTTTTGTACTGTACAATTTATTTAGTGCATTAAGTTAGTATTAATTAGTAAAATTTTGTGAAACATAAGATTTTATAGAATTTTATTAATAAAATTCTATAAAATCTTATAATTCACAAATTTTTATTAATTAATTCTAACTTTATTCACTAAGTAAACTTGTTCATCTTCTAAATTATATTAAATCAGTGAAATTGTTTTTATTTTACTTGAAATTTTGAGGAAAGAAGTATAATTTTAAATTTTTTGATCAAAAAGCAAATTTAAGCATCTTTTCACCAAATTTTAAGTAACATAAAAACATCTCTACTGATTTAATGTACGATTACTTAATGCATAAAGTTAGAATTGATTGATAAAATTTTGCGAATCATGTAAATTTTGTAGAAATTTATTAATAAAATTCTATAAAATCTTATGATTCACAAAATTTTTACTAATTAATTATAACTTAATGCAATAAGTAAACTTGTTCAGCATCTAAAAATATATTAAATCAGCATAATTATTTTTATTTTATTTGAAATTTAGAGAATAGATGCAAAATTTTGTATTTTTGATCAAAAAAGCAAATTTAAGCATCTTTTCTCCAAATTGCAAGCAAAATAAAAACAATTCTGCCAATTTAATGTATTTGTAAGTGCTGAATAAGTTTAGTTAGTTTAGTTATGCATTGAGTTAGAATCAATTAGTGAAATCTTGTGAATAATAAGATTTTATAGAATTTTATTAATAAAATTCTATAAAATCTTCTGATTCACAAAATTTTACTAATTAATTCTAACTTAATACAATAAGTAAACTTATTTAGCACCTAAAAATACATTAAATTAGCAGAGTGGTTTTTATTTTACTTAAATTAAAAAGATGCTTAAATTTGACTTTTTGATCAAAAATCCAAAATTATGCATTTATTCTCTAAATTTCAAGTGAAATAAAAATATTTCTGCTGATTTGATATATTTTTAGATGCTGAACAAGTTTACTTATTGCATTAAGTTATAATTAATAGCTATCCGTTTGCTGTACTAAATTTAGTACAAAATACTGAATTTAGTACAGTTATAAAATTTAAATTTTGAAGAATTTTTCTTATTAACTTTAAATTAAATTATATAATATATAAATATATATTTATACTTTATTTTGGTATATTTAAAAGTTAGCTAATTCAACAAAAGTTATATTTTGCAAGTTTAAAAAAATTTTGTATATTGATAATTTTATTACACATAATATACCAGTTTTATATACTTTAATTAAATACAATAACTCAAATTTTTATATATTAATAAGCAATCAAAAAAAATATATATAATAACTGAGTATATATAAACATCTTTTTAAAAATATGTATTATAATTTTTTGATTTAATATTTTTTTTAAAAAATTCAAATTTGTTTAATTTTTTAAAAAAAATTAATAAATATCTAAAAATATTTAGTTTTTGTAAAAGTTTCCTAATTAAAATCACTTGTTGCTTTGTGCTATTAAACAAGTAACTTGGTATAATAATTACAAAAAAGTCTGTAAAATTTTATTTAAAGTTATTATATAAAAAAAGAGTTATCCCTTAGTTTGTACTACTTTGCAGGCAAATATGCCTGTATAATTACTATAAATATACCTCTGATCTATTTTTTTAATCATTTAAAATATTTAAATAAAATTTGGTATTATAATATTTAATAACAAGGATTATATTTTTGAATTATTTAAATTTATATTATAAGACAAAAAGTTTATGTTGCTTATAAGATAAAAATATTAAATTTTAAAGAAATTTTTTAATCAAAAAAATATTTTACAATATCTTGGCGAATTCTTTAAACATTGGTTTTAAAAATATAGTTTCTAATACAATATTGTAGTTTATATAAAGGATGACAACTTTCATTATTTGACTTTATATGATTTACTTGTAAAAATTAAGACTTGTATTAGAAGTGAAAATTTTTTTTATAGACGGGAACATATAAAATTTGAGAAAACCTAAAGAAAAAATTCTATAGTAAAAGTTCCAAAACAAAAACTTTAAACTTTTATTACACCAAAGTTTTTTAATAATTTTAAAAAAATTTTATAATAAAGTTGATAAAACAGAACTAATATTATATTTTTTACTTAGAAAGTATATAGCTAAAATTAATATTTAAGGTTTTATTTAAAAAATTTAAAAATTTAAAATTTTCACAGGCAAATATGTCTGCATAACAAATTAAGGGATAGTACTGAATAAAGTACTAATATATTCTTGTGTAATATTACAATTTTAACAATAAAAGGCCTATAACTTTTGATCCACTAATCCAATTTAAAAGATTAACTATCAAAATGATTATCTCATTGAGAGACTCATTTTGATAGTTAAATTATCTAAATTGGATTAGTGGATCAAAAGTTATAGATTTTTAAATATTTATATAATAATTCAATATAAAATTCAATAATTAAGTTTTAAAAATATTTAACTAAAATATATTTTATTTATTTTTTATTTATTTTTATTATTTAAACTATAGTATATTTAATTCTAAAACTTAGTTTTAATTAAATAAATTATTAATTATAAAATTTTTAATATATTACATTAATATACAATATATTAGAAATAATAAAATTATTTTGATATTTTTTTAATATTAAAGTTTTAGTCAAATTTTTTAAAAAAAATATAAATAGTAAAATTTTTGATTAAATTTCTTTCAAATTTTAATATGTTGTAGAGCTAGCTTTTCTAATTTTAATAGTAGTAAAATCATTTTTTTTTCCTTTGACAAACCACACGTTAACTTTATTAAATAGACTTCGTCATTACACAAAGTTTTCCTATTAACAACATGTTAAGCATAAACCTGGCCTTCTTATAAGTCGATGACCATGTTTGGTTGTCACACTGATGTTTGCCACCTGTACCCACATATGCTGTGACACGTATTTCAAGTATAGATATAACCTGGTACTTAGCTACCTGAAAAATGACTAAATTATGAATTGTTTCTTACTATTTACATGTGTACTATACTTAATAATATGTCTATGTATATGAATATTTCTAAATCTATGAGTTTTTTTTTCCCTTGTAGTAAAATCATTAAAATTGGATCAGTAGATAAAAAGTTATAAGAAATTTAAGTTTAGAATTTTTTTTATATAATTTATTAATAAAAACATATGATTTACTATACAAATATAGAAATAGACTAACTATATTTAGACTTGTATTACCATAAAACAGGCTTATATAATCTATTTTAAAAAATTATTTTTTAAATAAAATAATTTTTTTACAATTAAATTAGAACCAATATAATCTAAAATTATATATTTTTACAATTTTATCAAAAATTTTTAGCAAAATTAATTTTTATTACTGAACTAAATTAAGTACGGAAAATTTTCAAAAAAAAAACAATAGTTTTAAAACTAATTTATAAAAAATTTTTATTAATAAATATTATTCAAAAAATTTTTATTAATAAATATTATTCAAATTGTACACAAATTTTAGTCTAATATCAAAATTTATTTGAGTAAAATTTGAATAAAATTTATTAAATAGATGGCTCAAAAAATATTTTTTATATTGTACTAAATTTAGTATAAATGTGAAACAGATAGCCTTTAATTAGTAAAATTTTGTGAATTATAAGATTTTATAGAATTTTATTAATAAATTCTACAAAATCTATACAATTTACTTAACCAATTCTAACTTTATACATTAAGTAATTGTATTCAGCACCTAAAAATACATTAAATTGGCAGAGTTGTTTTTATATTACTTAAAATTTGGCAAAAAGATGCTTAAATTTGACTTTTTAATCAAAAATTTAAATTATGTATCTTTTTTCCAAATTTCAAGTAAAATAAAAACAACTACTGATTTAATATATTTTAGGTGCTTAACAAGTTTACTTAGAGAATTAAGTTAGAATTAATTAGTAAAATTTTGTGAATCATAAGATTTTGTAAATTTTATTAATAAAATTCTAAAAGAATTTGACTAATTTTAACACCTGGTTAAAGTTATAAATTTTAACCACCCTTTATTTCAGTATTTTTATAAAAGTTTTTATATAAAAAATTATTCTTTAAAGATTAGGGTTAGGGTATAGTTATATTAAGTTAGAGGATGGATTGATTATTTATATGCAAAATTAGATGCCAAAAACTTTTATTTAATAGCCCAAAGCTAGTTTTTGTAATAAAATTTTGCAATATTGATAATTTTTTGATTTTTTTCTAAATTTTCTTAAAATTTTCTTTATTTTGTTACACAAGATCCTGCAACCTGATTGGTAAATTATAGGGTAGTTATATCACCAGGGGAGCAAGTTAGCAACACTCATTCTAAAATATCCTATAATTCACCAATTTTTACTAGTTAATTCTTACTTCATACACTAAGTAAACCTGTTCAGCATCAAAAAATACATATAAAAAATTTGACTTAGACTAGTTTGCAGACTTTGGACCAGACCCGGACCAGACTCAAGACTCGATTAACTATAGTACATATAATATGCACGAATGCACATACATGCGCATATCTATCTATATGAATAGTATAGAAAGTGCCACTTTGCCTATCTCTAGTGCAAATAAACTGATAGGCATTGTTTTTTTCTTATAGGTTCGTAAATTCTTGTTTCATATCCTGTGTTGTCACATGCAAGTGCATTATTGAAATGACAGACAGAAAAATCTATGGACAGTTCCTAGAGATAGTAGAAACAATACAATTTATATGATACTACTAAAATATATATACCTTAACTGTTCCTAACTAACAATTTATATGAATCATGCTGTCCCTAAGAATTATTCATAGATTTTGAGAATTATTGACACAATATTTATATGATTTATATGCACAACATCAGCCTAAATTAGGGTTAAAGTCAATGATATTAGAATAAGTATATTTTAGTAATGCTAGCTATTGTTGTGCCAATAAGCATGTGAATATTTTTCTACTATTAGAAATTATTATATGCATTTATATAAGATGCTGCATAACATATGACACAGGTGTTGGTGTAATCCAGTTCCATAATGTTATCTGATGCATTTTTTTGTTTTGTTTTGTATTCCTGGGATCTCTAATTTTGTAATAACTATTACTATTATACAATATTATCTTTATTCAATATTTTTTTCAGTAATCAGGGTGAAACCTGTTGTGATGATGGACATTACTGTGATGGGGTAATATGCTTTATATTTCATCTTATAGTGCTAATATAATTGTAAATATTGTTAACTGATGCATTATTCTGTTTTCAATATATTTAGGAAGATTCTGCTTGTTGTAATGATAGTTGTATGCCTAAGGTAATATTTATTTTTGTAATAAATATTATTATTATTCAATATAATTTTGCTTCATATATTTTTGTTTATAATCAGGATGCAACCTGTTGTAATGATAGTAATAGTTACTGTGATGTGTAATACTTTGATTTTTATTTATAGCGCTAATATAATTGTAAATGCAGAAATATAATTAACCAATACAATTGTCTTTAATATATTAAAAAAAAATCTATTTGTTGTCAAGATGGTTGTATATCTAAGGTAACTTTTATTTTGTAATAAATATTATTATTATTCATTATAATTTAACTTTTATATTTTGTCTGTAATTAGGATGCAACCTGTTGTAATGATAGTAATAGTTTCTGTGATGGGGTAATACTTTGATTTTTATTTATAGTGCTAATATAATTGTAAATACAGAATTATAATTAACCAATGCATTTGTATTTAAATTATTAAGGAAACTCCTATTTGTTGTCAAGATGGTTGTATATCTAAGGTAACTTTATTTTGTAATAAATATCACTATATTATTAATTAATATTAAACTATTAATAAATTTTTTTTATATTTTAGAATGCAACCTGTTGTAATAATAGCCAAAGTGGTTACTGTAATGAGGTAAATATACTTTATTTTTGCTTATTATAATAGAATTGTGAATATTGTTAACTATATATTGTTTTTTGGCATATTAAGGGCTTTCATTGTTGTGCTACAGGTTGCTGTCCTAATAAAGTAAATTTTATTTTGTAATAAATATATATTTTTATTAATTAATATTAATTTTATTAACAAATTTTTTCAATTTTCTATATTTATAAATAAATCTAATTATAAAGTAATATGCAATTTTTTTTATTTTATTAAATTATTTTTTAAAAAATTAATTATAATAGCTATCTGTAAGATACTAAGTAATAATTAAAATATTTAAAATATAGTAAAATTATCTCAATAAATTTTATGATATTTAAATAGTTATATTTATATTTATAGATAAATTTTATTATACTGTAATATAATTGATGTGTGCTAGGGTTCCTACAAACCTGGATCAAATCAAACTTTAGACCAAATTTGGGTTTGATTTGATTTTCAAATCAAACCCGATTTCAAACTAGTTTAAAAAAATATTTGAGTTTGATTTGAAGACAAACATATTAGTTAAATTTGAGTTTGGTTTGAATTTGAGTTTGAAGTTTGCAAACTAGTTTGAGTTTGAATAATATAAGTATATTTTTATATTTTAAATAAGTTTACTTAAAAATACAAAGTTAGAATTAATTAGTAAATATAGATTATAATTTTGGGCTTTAAATAAATTTTTTTAAATTTAAGTAAATACCAAAATGATGTATTTTTGAGTGCTAAGCACATTTATTTAGTGCTAAAAGTTATTATTAATAAAATATAGAAATTCTGTATTATAAAAAACTTTACTAATGAATTATAAATTTAGGCACTAAGTAAATTTGTTCAGCACTAAAAAACACATTATTTTGGTATGTATTTATTTAATTTTCTTAATTTTTTGAATAAAAATGAACAAAATTACATTTTGATGAAAATTTATCAATTTACTTATATTGATATGAAAAATCAAAAAATTAAAGAAATATATGCCAAAAAATAATATATTTTTGGTGCTGAACAAGTTTACTTAGAGCTAAAATTTAAAATTATTAGTAAATATTTGCATAATACAAAATTTTCTATATTTTTATTAATAAAAATATAGAAAATTCAAACTTTTACTAATAAATTATGAATCTAAGCAAAAAATATATTATGTTGGCATATATTTTTTAATTTTCTGAATTTTTCAAATAAAGATAAATAAAATTACATTTTGATAAAAATTTGCTAATTTTACTTATATTGATCTGAACAATTAAGAAAATTAAAGAAATATATACCAAAATAATATATTTTTTGTGCTAAATAAGTTTACTTAAAGCCCAAATTTATAATTAAATAGTAAAACTTTGCATGATGCAGAATTTTTTATATTTTTATTAATAAAAATATAGAAAATTCTGCATTATGCAAATATTTACTAATGAATTATAAATTTTGGCTCTAAGTAAACCTGTTTAGCACTATAAAATATATTATTTTAAATTAATATGAGTAAAATTAGTCAAAATATAATTTTTGTATCTTTATTTAAAAAATTAAGAAAATTAAAAAAAAATGCATGCTAAAATAATATGTTTTTAGTGCTAAAAAGTTTATTTAGAGCCCAAATTTATAATTAATTAGTAAAATTTTTTATAATGCAGAATTTTCTATATTTTTATTAATAAAAATATAAAAAAATTCTGTATAATGCAAAATATTGTTAATTATTATAACTTTTTTAGTACTAAAAAATATGCTTAGCACTCAAAAGATATATTACAATCACACTCTTATATAATCACACTATTAGGACTAATAAAAAGTATTTTTATATAGAAATATGCTTATATAGAGTGTAATTTTTATATGTTTAATAGTATTTGGTTCAAAAAATAAAGGTGTTTATAAAGAAATGTGCCTATATAGAAGGTGCTTATATAGAAGTGCGACTGTATTTTAGTATTTACTGATGTTTAACTAAATTTATTTAAAGCCCAAAATTATAATCTATATTTTATTAATTAATTCTAACTTTTATTTAATTAAGAAATTATTTGAATATAAAAATATATTTATATTATTCAAACTCAATCTAGTTTGCAAACTTCAAATCAAGCTCAAATCAAACTTAGTATAATATTTGGGTTTGGTTTGAATTTGATTATTTTTTATTTGAATTTGGTTTCAAACTTTATAAAATTTATAGTTTGAGATTGGGGTTTGATTAAACCCAAATCAAACCCAAATCAAATTTTGGAACCCTAATATTTACTTTAATTAATAGTATAATTTTAATATATATTCACAGATTTTATATTAAAAATTTTAAAATCTTTAACAGCATATAACTTTTAATTCACTAGTTCTTTTCTGATAAACTAACTATCAAAATGATCTTCTCAATGAGACAATTCTAATGAGCCCAAAATTAATAAAATCAAATTACTGGATCCAGATATTATTAACGATTTGAATTACTTTGGGATGTTTAAAAATTAAAAAAACCAATCCTTATCCTTAAATACCAAAATCAACACAAATCATTAATGATCTCTGAATCCAGTAAATAGAGTCTAACAATTTTGGTCTTATTAGAATTATCTCAACAAGATGATCAATTTGGTAGTTGTTTCATCAAAAATGAACTAATAAGTTAAAAGTCATTCACTGTTGGAAATTTTGGAATTTTAATAGTAAATTCCAAAAATCTGCAGAAATAAAAAGTAAATAAATTATATTAGCAATATAAGCTTAATAAAAATATAACTTCAATTTAGTTATAAATTATATATTACATATTTGTATTTAAAAATAATATATTATTTAATAAAACCTTTATATAATACAAAAATTAGCAATCTTTTTTGAATATAAATTATGCAAATAATATAGATGTGGAATAATCTAAATAGTAAAAAATCTATTTTTTTGGTATTGTTTAATGTTTAATAACTTCACAACATGTAATTATTTTAAAATCCCTCTTATAAATTTATTATTTGTAATCTAAACTACAAATTTGTAGACAAATTTTTGATATTTTGCTTTTTAAAAAGTTATAAATATTTAAAGTTTAGCAACTTTTATAATAAAGCAGAAATTTGGTACAGGACAATTAACTAATCAGATTGAAGCCTAATTACGTGTAGTGATTTGATTGGTTAATATTTATTATTAAAAATTATTAAAATAGTACAATATACAGAAAATTATAATTGGCCAATCAGAATTTGTATTATATACAATATTAACCAATTAGAGTTTGTATTATATACATTAAATTTGGTATGCTCTAAATAAATAGATGGTTTTTGCTGTTCTGTACTATAGTAAGCCTAAATTTTTGGCCTTATAAGTGTTTAATAAACAACAAATAAATCAACAAAATGAATTCTATTACTTGTTTATTATTTATTTAATTTTCTTTATATAAGATTTACTAAGCTATTAAAATTCTTTGCAAGTTATCAAATACCAATTTAAAAAGATTTATATCAATACAACCAGATTTTTATATACTAAAAGTCTAGCAATTAAAAATATTATATATGCTTATACTATAATCAAAAATTACAGTATTTGCTATAAAAGAGGTATCAGATACAGTATGCACAAAAAATCAAGAGCAGCTTATAAAGCGATTTTTGGTCAATCAATTATAATTGCTATATAGTACAGTTAACTCTGGATATAATGAATCTTTTATAATAAACTCTGTATATAATAAACTCAAAATTTTAAAATTTCTTAATAGTTCAGTATAAAAAAAGCTATAGTTTTTTAAGAAAACATAGTACAGTCAATTTTGGATATTACAAATCTTGTTATAATAAATTAAATATAATGAACTCAAAATTTTAAAATTTATTAATAGTTCGGTATAAAAAAGCTAGTGTTTTAAGAAAATATAGTAATTTTTTATAGTGAACTTTTTTTGGCCAGACTTAACAGTTCAGTATAAAAAAAGTTAATTATAATTTTTATAGCAAACTTTTTATTTGGCCAGACTCAAGAGTTTGGTATAGAAAGAGTTGATTGTAAAGTATAATTTTACTATATAAATCAATTAAAGTTGTTTAAGTAAACTTGTTCAAAAAAACAGTATATATATATTCTGAAATTTCATATAAATTAGAGAATTTTTATTATTTGACTTTTAATTTTTAGCTTTGGTTTTACTAAATCATACCACTGGTGCTCAACACCACAATGATTTTCACCAATCAAATTTTTTAAATACAGTATAACATAAAGATCAGGTGTAATATAAATTTTTGTTGTTTTGTTATTTTTTTTAAAAAATACCTTCTAACTCAAAATTTTATCTATGAAACCACTTTTTTTTTTAAAAAAAACACCCTTGCGAAATTTTACTATATACTATGCCTCACCCTAACCCTAACTATTAACTCTAACTCAACATTTATCAACTTTAACTTTTGTTTATTTTTTTTGTTTATTTTTTTGATATTGATCTTCATGTTATACCGCATACTGGTGTTGAACATCAGTGGTGTGATTTAGTTCTACTGTTTAGCTTAATAGCTTTTTTTTAAAAAAAATAATTTCTATTGAATATAAAAAATAAAAGTCAAATAATAAAAAGTTCTCTATTTATATGAAATTTTTAAAGTATATATATTTTAATCTTTTGAATAAGTTTACTTAAGTAATTTTAATTAATTAGTCTAATAAGGTTTGGACTTTACTATGAAATAATAATTATTATTAATTATAGAGTAGCTTATTTTTAGGGTGTGGCACCTTAGAGAAGTAGTCAAGGTGTCACCCCCAAGTGGCAGGTTGACAGTTCGAACCCCACTGTTGACGCTTTGAACAATAGGCCTGTGTTTGGTAACCATGTGGCTCAGATTGGTTGGGTTGCAAAAACCTGTTACCTTGGTTCCACTATCTTGAATGGGAGCTACAGCGCAATGGTGTTATTGATACACCGTAAAATCCAGGGAACCAGAGGAATGGAAACCCGTTTGGCAAGTCCCGAATTAGGAGGTAATAGTGAAGATCTACAATGACACTACCAAAAGAAGGTGAGTGGTCGGGATCGGAATGAACCTAATAAGGGCAAGCAGCTTTGTTGCTAAATCCATATCTGAAGTGAAATGGGACACAGAAGACAACGGTAGGCAATTGGTGCGAGGGTAAAGTAGCCCTTAGGCTGATGATTTATTAAAAAGAGTTGGGGCCCCTTAATATCTGTATTTGTGCAGTGCAACAGGTAGTAATAGAAAGAGCGTGAACTAGAGAGTTTAAATAGGCAATTCCCGTAGTTGGGTTGTAGGTATGGCAGCTAGTGTAGAACCTTCGGGTGGACTACTAAATTAGGCACCAAAAGTGCACGTGTGGCTAGTTGTATCCTCATTCATGTAATAAATATTACATCCTAATAACTCATAATAAAATTCCAGCCATAGTACCCGGCCTTTAAAGTTTAAAAAAAAAGAGTAGCTTATTTTTGGAACTAAAAATTTTGTTAATTATCTTTTGGTATAACAAAGAGTACTTTATTTTTTTAGGTTTAAGGTATTTTTTATATTTTTGGATTAAAACAGAAAAGAGTTTATTTTTAAAAAGTAGCTTATTTTTAGCAATATACAGTAATAACTTTGTATTGGTCTTCTTATATGTTCTGGCAGAAAAATTGAATAGATTAAAGATAGTATATAGTAAAGTACAATTTTTTTCTATTAACAGCAATTAAAAAATATATATACTATTTGAACATCTTGACAATATATTTATAAAAAAAATTATATAATTTATTGTTTTAATTTTTTAAAAAAATCTTTAAATTTATTCAATTTTTAAATTTTAAATAAAGTTATTATGTACAAAAAAAGTCATAGCAAAAAATAAAACACTAATTTAATCTAGTTTACTATATAATTTATAGTAAAAATAATATCTATTTTAGTTAAAAAATTAAAAAATCTATAAATTTTTAGATTTTAAAAATTTTAATAATGTATAAACATAAAAATAATTCTCTAAATTTGTATTTTAAGATAATATTAATTAATAATTTATTAATTATAAATTTTACTAACTTATTATATAAGCATATGTTATATTAAAACTAGTATATTTTTTCTTATTTACTAGTTTTTAACCTAAGAACTATATTAATAAAAATTTTTTAAAATTATAAAAATTTTATTTTATATATAAAATATTATTAAGAATATTTTTGTTTTATTAAATTAATTATAATTTGCATAATAAAAAAAAAATAATAATTAATAAGTAAATAAATTTATTATTATTTAATAATCTAAAAAATTAATGATAGAAAATATTTAATATAAATATAAAAAATTAATATTTATAATTTAATATTATAATTTATAGTTATTGTATAGGTGATTTTCAATATTGTAAATATTTTTCTGATCACATGCTAGATGTAAGATTTGATTGGCTGAGAATTGGCCAATCAAATGTTATATCTAGCATGTGATCAGAAAAATATTTACGATAGTGTAAACTAATCCATACAATAATAGTATTATTGTATAGTGGTCTGACGATTGAAAGTCCGATTTAGTTTCAGATATAAAATATGGAAAAAATTGGACATTCATATCATAAGAAACTATACAATAATGTAATGTTATTTTAGAAGATAAGTTTAAATAAATTTAATAAAATAAATTATTATATATAAAAATTTTTTACTTTTTATATTAATATAGTTGAGCCAGAATTAATGAGAAGACCTATATATATAATTAAGTTTTTACTCTTTTTTAAACTATTTGTGACTACAAAATAAATAGTATGGGCTATATAGTTAAGATAGATAGTACCTAATTGTCAAATTACTTTAATCATTGATAATGTATTATTAGTTATTGCTACTTTAACTTTATCAAACAAATTCTATTTAGCAAGAATCTTTTACAAAAAATTTTTGATTTGATTTTCTGTATGTGAATAGGTAAAATGCTTAATTGTGATTAAAGATTGGTATATTATAAAGATTTCAAAAAGCCAGTAGACTATTACATCAATATATAGAATTTAGGTTTGGGCATAAATTAGTTATACTATCATTTGAAATCTAATATTGCATGTATATAAAGTACTAATTCTTTTATTATATTTTTAATAGTATTAGTACAGAGAACTGTATATTATAATTTAATAACAAAAGTTGTGAAACTGGTCATAGTAGGACCCCGAGCTATATATAGATAAGTGTCAATTTGCTTTTGTTTATTTTTAACTATTTTTTGTAGATTTTTCTATATTTAGTAATATTAATATTTAGTTTTGACTGTTTTTCTGTAGATTTTTTCTATTTTTAGAAATAAATAACAATTTTTTAAAATTGTTAGCTGTTCATAGATTGCTTGGGGTCCCTGTTATAGTGTTTACAATTCAATAGTATTATTTCTTTTATTATTTAAGCAATGAGTCAATAAGTAAAAAGAGTGATACAAAAATTAGGTATTTTGGTAAAAAAAAGATGAAATTATATATAAAGAGCCTGACAATATATATATTAAGGAAGAGTAAGTAGAACAACCCTAGCATTCCTCTAAAAAAATGTATGTTGTAAGTTAGATAATATAAATAAAAATCACTTAAATTAGATTATACAATTTAATTACTTATATAGTATATATTGTAATCAGTGCTGGGCTTGCATATAAGTCCAGTAAAATTGAACTGGAACTGGACTTATAGGTCTAGTGGTCCAGTTTATAAGTCCAATAGTCCAGTTATAAGTTCAGTAGAGTGAACTTTTGGTCCAGAGCCCAATACTGATTGTAATAGTATTAATAGTACTTTAACATTTGTACTGTACAGTATATACATGCATAAGATATCTAATATAGTACAAAAATCTAAAAACAACAATTACCTAATATTAATTTTATTAAAGTTGATAATTTAATAAATTGTAACTTGATTATTACACCAAGCAAGAAGTTTAAAAACCAGTTTATAAAATGTAATGCACAATCAAATACATATATTACAATCAAATAATTTATCATTATCTATTTCAATGAAGTTTTTAAATATATATTTTGTTGATAATTATTTAAGAAATATACAGTTGCCTCTCTCTAATCTGAACCTCTCTAAACCTAACACTATTAAACTCTCTCTAAATTGAACAAAATCTTCTATGGCATTTGTAAATTTTATTATAAAGTTCAGATAAGCAATATATAACTTTTTGAAAAATGAACTTTTTCAAATTTTTACATAGTAAAAAAAGCAGTCTTGGTAGTTTGGATAAGAGAGAGTTGACTATATATTTGTTTATAATATTTATATTCCATTTCTATAATTTAGATTTTTTGCACTATACTATTAAATATAAGATGCTAAAAATTAAAATCTTATTACTGTTTTCAAGAACTTAGATAAGATGCATCAAAATCTTGAACATATAATATATGACTCATATATATCTTGACTTTATTAATATAATTTATTTTTTCTAAAAAAAAGTCAATTTTAACTTAGAAGATCTTCCGCAACTCTATCCGCCGATCACTTGTACCAACAAAATCGCTAAAATTCCGAAGTGAAGTTACGAAGAAAACAGAAGGAAAACTGGAAGACACATGCAGTTGGCAGCTATTATTTAGGGATACAGTTAATTGAGTATCTTGCTAGTAGCCCCAGAGTTTATCACTCACCACACCACCGGCACTTGTCGTTTAGAGGTAAAGTTCATAGACTACCTGCCGACAAGCTCAGAGTTTATCACTCACCAAACTAAGAAGACTCCGGTTGGTTCCCTGTCGGATATTGGACTTACACGGGAAGGACAACACTCCTTTTTCTATTACAAGTGAAGAACTGGTGCCATCGATTTTTTTTTTTTTTTCGAAGAATTTTCAGAAAAGTGGGCATTTTGCCGTACCCCCTCCAAAAGATCGGCAGTGTTTACTCCGTCCAAATCGGGAAGGCACCCATGAAGTTGGATTTGATCATCACGAGTGGCTTGGAAACAAATCACGTGGACTGTCGGTTGAGGTCTTAGGAGAAACACTTTAGAAAGTTCCCGAGTATTTTAGGTTTAGTAGTCGGGTCACTTAGACTACTTTTTTTTTCGTTTAACATAATGGGACCTGGGCCATTGTTGGTTAGGGTTTTATGTTAAAATTTTTATTTCGAAGTCTGTCGGTTGTTGTGAAATAACCTAATAGCTAACTTTAGGCCACGGGTAAAGATCTAAAGTAGCGGGAGGCAATAGTGAAGCCCGAGTTTTTTTCATTCCCTTAGTTAAAAACTATATATTATCTTCCCTGCATGTATTAATAATATTAACTAATAAAGAATAAAGAGCCTGGTCTCGGTTATAAAACGAAAAAAAAAGTCAATTTTAACTTGGCTGGTTATATTTTTTTAAAAATAAATACTTGTATTTCTTATAAAAACAATTTATATATAAGCTTTTATCAATACAAAAGCTATAGTGCACGACATTTAAAGACTAAAATCATATGACTTTGTTCTATTTTGAAAATTTTTATAGTAAATTTTGATGTCTTGCTGATTTCCTACATTTTGATTAGCTAAAATTTGATTTTTATATTTTTATTTGCTAAAATCTGATTGGCTAAAAATTTTTTAAAATTTTATTTTTTAAAATTGACCAATCATAGAAGACTAAGTCACATGATTTGTCCTATTTTGGGCAATTTTTTTTACGTATCATATAAAAATTAAGCATCTTTAAAATATTATAACTTAAAAACAAATAATAATTTTTTAAAAAACAAAGCCACTAAGCTGTAGTAAATTAACTAAACTACAAGGTAGCAGCTTTCTTTTTTTGATATCTTTTCTGTATCATGAGCTATTAGATTTTAAAATTATTTTAGTCTTTAAATATCGCGCACTGTATAATATTAATATACCTTACCTTACTGTATATTATTAGAGATATATTGTATAAGCATTTAGATCAATAAGAAGTATTGCATATTCATAGGAATTGGATACTAAATAATATATTTTGAATTTCTGTTGTTTAAAATATAATGTATATAGTTTTACCTACTATATAAAGAATTCATTGTTTACTTATACAAGTAAATTTTTTATTTACGCTTGTAATTTTTAAACCCATTCAATAAGGGCGCTAACATTTATTACCTTATATCCATTTACTATAGGGCTTACCTCACCCTCTATAAATAGAATTTTAGACAATCAAATTTAATTAAGATAAGATTTTTCTTGACCCCCACCCCTTAAAATATTACCTAATAAATGTTAGCGCCCTAATAGCTAATAAAAGTGTCAACCTTCTTTCTCATAAAATGTGTATACAAAAAATATTGTAAATCTAAAGAAATTAAAGAATTTCAATAATAATGAAGATATTATAAGTTGGTGTTAATTATGTAGAGATAAATGAAAAATCTTATAAATCAATAATAGTCAGAAACAAGAATATGAAGTTACAATTACTTACTTAAACATTGTTGAATTTATCTATAATTCATTAATTTCTCTAGACAACACTAACGAATTTTATAAAGGAGATGATGCAAAGTTGGTTGTTGATTTTAATATTTAGTTGTCCTTTTTTTATTAGCAATATTTTAGAAGGTAATAGCAAGAAAAATTTCAGTAATAATAATGAAAAACTTTAACTAGAAATTGCCTATCATATAGTAAAATCTATTGAGGAAGGAGATAGCTATAGATGGATTTATAAAAATAAACCCAAAAAAAAATTATTAATAGTTGTTTATTATTGTAATTGCTATATTGATAAAGCAAAACATCAAGTAAAACATCCAAATTTAAAAGTTTATAGAGATACTTTAGTACAAATTGAACAATTTAATTGTAAGGGGATTATTAAGGTTGAGATCATAGAAGCTTTAAATTTGATCAAGTTCAAATATTTACATTTAATATTATACTTATATCTAATTCATGTAACATCTACTTTAAAAATTCAAGAATTTATTAAGCATAATATAAATTATCTGGTTTCAAAATTATATTGATAAATTAAAGAAAAACAAAACAAAAGATATGAAAATTTTACAGTTCAGCAAGCTTATTTTTGGTGGTTTAAAGAACCTAAAAATTGTTTATTGTAATTCCAATCCTTTTTTATTAGCAAAAATTTTATTGACTAAATCAAAAAATAATTGTTAATACAACTGTTCCAACACCAGCTTTTGGGTTTCTTACTGTACTTTTTTTACTAGCTTCTGTATAATAGTTTTGAAGTAATCCAAATTGATGCAACCTATAGAACAAATAAAATGGGATAGAAATTATATGCAATTATAGGTGTAATTAATAGAACAGGCTTTCTGATAAGCTATTTTCTAATTGCTACAGAAAAAGGTCAAAATATTACAGAAATTTAGTTTAATAAATGAATGAATTAAAAAATTGACAATTAATAAATATTCCTTTTATTTTAATGGATAAAGACTTTAGTGAAATTAATGCAATTTTAAAAGTATAGCTAATACACAATTGCAATTATGCTATTGGCATGTTTTACAGGCAGCAAAACAAAGAATAGCATCAAATTAGTCAATTATCAACTATTCATATGATCTGATTGTTGCATATAAAGAATGTTCTACTATTGATTCTTATTAGAAAAAGTTGAATGATAATGCAATACATATTTTTTGTCCATTGAATCTTAGAAAACAAGTTTTCAATTTTGTTGAAATTCATTATAATCGACACATATTAAATTTTTGCTTAAATTATTTTTTATATAACTTATTAAACTTTTACTTAGTTTTTTTTTTATATAGCTTAACAAGTATTACTTAAGTTATCATATATATTACTGTAATATGCTTTTATACAGTATTTTTATACACTTTTCTTTTTTTTATTACTATTTAGAGAAATTTGGCCATTTGGCCATCGGCCAATGGCCATATTGGCCAAATAATTTTATTTGGCCTGGCCAATTGACATTCAACTTTGGGCGTAAAATTTTGGCCATTTTTGGCCAAATTATTTTGTATTGGCTGATGGCCAATTAAATTTTGTTTGGCTGATTAAATTGCTATTACTGATCTAAATCAGCCCATATGTTTAACAATTCTATTACCTCGCATTATTTTAAAATTAGAATTACCAAATAGGTAAACTGAATAGAGCTTATGGATTCTTTATTCAAATAATATTCGAATAATTAGGATCAGCATATACCATATTTGTTCAAAAATAAGCTACCTTTTTGGCCAAAAAGTTATACAAAAATTCATAGAGTAGCTTATTTTCGAACTGTTAAAATTTTTAAAAATTGAAAAACGTACTAATAAAAAGTTGTCCAAATGCTATAAAATTTTTACTGTAAGTATATTTCATTGCACTGAACAACTTATCTAATCGAACTTTTGAAGTTTATATAATAAATTAAAAGATTATATGTGCAATTATTAACAATTTCTTTAAAAATTTCTAAAAATCTGGAGGGTAGCTTCTTTTGGAGATAGCAGGACCCCAAACAATCTATGTGGGATTATATTTGAAAAATAGCTAATGGAGGCCTGTTTTTAAAAAAAATTAAATTTGAAAAGTAGGTATTGGAGAAAAAGATTATATTTCAAAACAGCTAAATGGCAAAATAGGTATATTTAAAAGAATGCTAATGGGGTAATTTTTTTAATTTTTATAAATATTATAGTTGAAATGTGCTAATAAAAAATTTGGCCTATAATACAAAGGTGGCAATCAATTAATCGACAATCACTTTACTGACATAACATTTCACTGACAATTATTCACCAACACGTTCATTTTACTGACAGTTTATTTCACTAAAGCTCATTTCACTGACAAAGTAATTCTGGTCATTGTCATTAGAGTTAGGGTAGAATTAGGTAGAATTAGGGCTAAAGTTAGAGTGCTTTTTGAAAAAAAACTTGTCAGTGAAATGAACTTCGGTGAAACAAACTGTCAGTAAAATGAACTTGGCAGTGAGTATTTGTCAGTACAATGTTATGTCGGTGAAGTGATTGTTGGCGAAATAATACGAACCCATAATACAGGACCCCGAAATATACATAAATAGATCAGGATAATTATAGGGTTACTAAAAAAGGAATAATCCGCAAAAAACTTCAAAATAAGCAAAAATATTACTATAAATAGAAAAGATCTGCATAAAAACCTTAAAAATAAGCAAACTTATATCTGACCTATCTATGTATATTTCAGGTCCTTATAATATCATAGTAACCCAGCAGGTAATAAATACAAAAATAAAAAAATGCAAAAATCGAAAAATGCAAAAATTGGATAAATGCAAAAATTGGATAAAAATTAAGCAAAACAGCTTTTTTTTTAAGTTTTTTACACAACTTGTGGTATATATATTTATGATCCTTAGTAGCTTGTGGATTAAATGGGCTTAAAAAATATTGAACTTAGTTTTTTT
>QKWP01000164.1:361435-422760 GCA_003550325.1 Gigaspora rosea | reverse complement strand
TTTTTTTTTTTTTTTTAGAGAATGTTCTGGAGAATATTATGTTTTTTTTTTTAGAGAATGCTATATTTCAAAAAAAGTTAAAATTGGATAAAAGTTCTATCAAATGTTTGAAATATAGCTTATATTACCAAACCAAAACTGCTAACCAAAAAAATTTTTACTATGATGCTCAAATATAACCTCACATAGATTATTCGGGGTCCTGTTGTGCCTATAGCTTTTTTTTAGTTTAGTCTAAAAGACACTTCTATTATTTTATTATTAATTGGTTTCAATTAATTTATTAATAATGATTTTGATAAGCTTATCGATCTATATATAATAATAACCTTAAAATTAGTAATAAGGTGGAACGATAGAACGATTAGAGTATCATTAATTAATTATTTTAATAATGAATTCAATTAAAAGTTGGTTAATGTTGATATCATATGAAACTAAATAAATGTATACTATGTATTCATCTAATATATATTAAATATTATGTACAAAAAGCACAGGTTACAAACTAGTATAGAAAAAAATTACACTTTGATGATTATATTGAATATTATAAATTATTCGAATAGTAATTATTATTCGAATATAATAAATTATTCGAATAAGACTAAATTATTCGAATTATTATATTACTCGAATAATTTGAATAAACCAATTATTTGAATATTCATATTATTCATTGAATAAATATTTAAAAAATTTTATTCGAATATTCACCGAATGCGAATATTATTCGAATAGTGAATATGAATCTGAAGATCTAAACTGAGCTAATTTCAAATATAATTAGTGAAGTAAATATAACTAAAGTTATATTATAGATTGATAAAATACTGCTAAATAATAATATAAATTATTTTATAAAAGTAGAAATAGATTTACTCAAACTATTAAATACCATTACAGTTATAAATATAAAGGGCTGTAAAATATTAAAAAATAAAAAGTTTAGTTGTGAATAAGCATATATGTTATATTGGTCAAAATAGCTTTAATTTTTATTCTCTTTATATATGTAGCAAATAAAATTATAATAAGCGCATAGAAATTTATTGTTAATTTAACTTGGTTTATAAACAAGAAATAAAATTTAAAATATTCAAATATTTAAAATTTTTATTAAAAGTAATTAATATATATATATTTTTGTTATAGTATTATTGTTCAAAAATCTTTTTAATTGTATGTACATATATACAATACAAGTGTTAAAGTACTATTAAAACATTAATATATACTATATAAATAATAAACTGTGTAACTTCTAATTTAAGTGATTTTTGTTTGTGTCATCTAACTTGCATTATATATTTTTTTAGGGGAATGCTAGGTTGTTGAGTGAGTAGGCCTTTAATAAAAAAATAATCAGATGATTAATAATAAAGCTCTAATGTAATTTTGTTTTTTTTTAGTAAGAAGTGAAGCATTTTATATACTTTTATTATATTCTTAATTGTTTGGTAACCAGTTAGTATAGAGTTTGTAATTGATAAAAAGAATAATTGTTTCTCCTATTTTTGGGTTTTAAAAATTTAGTATTTAGTATATAAATATGCTGCTATATTAGTTGTTGATATTTTAAACAAAAATACTATTGGGCATTTTTTATAAGTACTATTATTATATACAGTCGCACTCCCATATAATCACACCATCAGGACCGATAAAAAGTGTTCTTATATAGAAATGTGCTTATGTAGATATATGTTTAATAGTAGTTGGTTCAAGAAATAAAGGTGCTTATAAAGAAATGTGCTTATATAGGAGGTGCTTATATGGGAGTGTGACTGTATATATATATTGGAATAGAATTCTAATAGGTATAGAATCTATTTAAGTAGATTTCAAATAAACAAAACTATAATAGAATTCCAAATATGTTCAAGCTATTAAAAAATTGAAATAGTATAGTAACTTAGAGAAGTTGGTAAGTTGTTACCCCAAGCAGCAAATCTAGAATTCAAATCCTACTAGTGATTTTTGAAAAAATAAATCTGTGTTCTTGTAACTGCTTTTCATTGATTAGTTGGGTATATTACCTATAGTCTTGGTTACCATTTTAAATACGAGCTTTTGGATGAAGTTGTGTTCTGTTATACAGACAAATACAAGAAACTAGAAACAAGTAAGAAGGCATTCAACAGTGCTACCAGAAACTGAAGTATTAGAAACAAAATTTGAAGAACTGGATAACAAAAGATCTTCAAGAAGAGGGTCTACTAATTGGCTACTAGAGTCACACTAGAAGAAAAGAACCTATATTTCAGAAGTAGGTACTATAGAAAAAAATCTATAAGGCACCTAATACCAGATAGATTGATCCTTATAGGCTAACTAGATTGAAAGTTTGGAATGTATTAGGAAAGGACTAATAAAAAGGTAATAGTAGGTACCAGAGTTAGAGCAAATTTTACAAAAACAAAAGTAGGTAATAGTAGTAGTAGTTGTAAAGTATCCTCTGACTGTCAAGTGTAAGTCTTAGTAGATATGTAAGTTACCAATGAAAAGGTAATACCTGTATAGAACAGGAAATGCTTTACTAAGTGTTTTGTGAAAAATAAACTAGTCTTAAAAGGATATTTGTTAGTATCCAGAACTAACCTTGACTAATTTATTGAAAAGCTGTACTAGTAATACAAGTAGGATTGGCAAGAGGAATAAAGAGTGAAGAGTTTACAAGTCAATAAAAAAATCATAGGCTGGTATTAATTCTAAAAAAGCTTAGACTAGTTGACTGAGCTAACCTTTGCTAGTATAATTTTTTCTAAGCAAAATTAGTCAACATATTTATATTAAACAAGAAAAGGTCAGTTAGTTTCTTGTCAAACTCTTTTAATATTAAGTATATTAATTATTATTCTTTTTGTTCTTGAAAACTTTTAGCATATTAGTATTTTATATTGATTAATTGTTTATGCCACTAAACATTTCTGATCCTTATATTATATTTGAAATTGCCAATTTATTACCTAAATAAGCCAACTTCTCTTATATTATTATAAATAATTAGCTGATTTTTATTCAATTTCTAGCCTAAAAATATGTTTGGAAGAGAAATAATTCTAATACTTCTTTTATCAACTAGCCTGGTCCACAAAGGTGCAGGTAGGGTTTCTACAAACCTGGATTAAATCAAACTTTAGGTCAGATTTGGGTTTGATTTGATTTGAAATCAAACTCAAACCCAAACTATGATTAAAAAAGATATTTGAGTTTGATTTGAAGCAAACTTTTAGTTAAATTTGAGTTTGGTTTGAATTTGAGTTTGAAGTTTGCAAACTAGTTTGAGTTTGAATAATATAAATATATTTTTATATTTTAATTAATAGTCCATCTGTCAACTGGAGAGTGATCCTATAGGCAAAATGTGGTGTGCTTCTATTTACAAATTTTTCTTACTAAGTAAATGATACATGTCCACTAATTGAAAGTTGTAGAGCTTGGTAAGACGCTTCTAGCAGTGGTTAGATTATCCAAAACAGCCCAGTGGATGGCAAGATATTGTCAAAAAATGATTGGCTGACTATATAAAAATCTGTGATGGAAATTACATATGAAAATTACTATAGGCGAAATGTGGTGTGCTTCTATCTAAAACTTTTTCTTACTAAGTTAACAATATATGCCCACTAATTGAAAGTTGTAGAGCTCATCAAGATGCATTTAACGGTAGTTAAATTATCTAAATCTGCCCAGTGGATGGCAAGATATCAGCAAAAAATAATTGCCAACTTTAAAAAATCTCTATGTAAACAAATATTGTTTACATGAGATTTTATATAGTCAGCCAATTGTTTTTTGATGATATCTCACCATCCATTAGGCCAATTTGGATGATCTAACTACTGTTAGATGCGTCTCGATGAGCTCTACAGCTTTTAATTAGTGGGCATATATTATTAACTTAGTAAAAAAAGTTTTAGATAGAAGCATGCCACATTTTGCCTATAGTAATTTTCATATGTATTCTGTATTACTGAGTTTTATATAGTTGGCCAATCATTTTTTGATAATATTTTGCCATCCACTAGACCGATTTGGATTATCTAACCACTGTTAGATGCATCTTGACAAGCTCTACAATATTCAATTAGTCGACAAGTACCATTAACTTAGTAAGAAAAAAGTTTTAAATGGAAGCATGCCACATTTCGCCTATGATTACTCTCTGGTTGGCAGGTGGATTATTAATTAAGTAACTTGTTTAAAATATAAAAATATATTTATGTTATTCAAACTTAAACTAGGTTGCAAACTTCAAATCAAACTCAAATCAAACTTAGAATAGTATTTGGGTTTGGTTTGAATTTGATTATTTTTTATTTGAATTTGGGTTTGATCTCAAACTTCATAAAATTTATAGTTTGAGTTTGGTTTAATTTGGGGTTTGATCAAACTCAAATCAAACCTGGATCAAACTTTGAAACCCTAGGTGCAGGCTGAGGGTTAACCTGCCTATTTACCTGGCTGTTGGACTAGGGCTAACATGTATCACTAGTTTAAATAGACAATCTCCTAGTTGGGTTGCAGGTATAGTAGCTAGTATAAAACCTTTAAACAGACTAGGGCGCTGACATTTATTAGGTAATATTTTAGGGAGTGGGGTCAAGAAAAATCTTATCTTAGTTAAATTTGATTGGCTAAAATTCTATTTATAGATCTTACCTGGGGGTGGGGAGTAAGCCCTTATAGTAAATGGATATTAGGTAATAAATATCAGTGCCCCTACTTAAATTAAACAACCAATAGTTGTATATATAGCTAGATATATCCTCATCTATGTAACAAATGCAGAATGCCAAAGAGGACCCCTTGATCCACAGGCTTGAATAGAAAACCTATCATCTATAACAGAACATTGATATAAAAAAATTTAACAAATTTGAAATTAACAAATTTAAATTAAGCATATTTTAAAATATTTTAACAAGTATAGTATTTTAGAATCTAAGTTGATTTAAAATTTATTTAAAAAGCATTTGCTTAGGTCACCGGTTCGAGTCTAGTGGATGACAAAAACCACGCTAGGACCACGAATAGCAAGGATCTACAATGAGGAACCGCACTGCCCTTCTACTTACGGATACGGTACTACAGCTGCAAGAGCTGTGTGACATAGCCACCTTGGTTATACGGCAACCAGAAAAGGGAAAATCTGACAAGAAACGTCGTAAACATAAGGATCATCCACTATAAAAAAGGAAATAGGAAAATTGCGTGCTAGGGACACCTGATGACACTATACCGCCAAAAATAGAAGTAGCTCCCGGGGTAGAGGAAAAATGGCCTACCTATAAAACGATCTGGTAGAAATTGACTTCCTTAAAGCTACCTAAGATCTGAGAGGTACGGGGCACCGATGTGGTGGACTAGCTGGAATCCGATGGGATAAACGGACATTAGAGAAGGATATAGCTTAGTTAGGAAAAAACCACCTATATGTAATATAATGTAAGACCTTTAAAAAATTTGAATAAAAAGTGCCACCCGCGCCCCTAGCAATAGAACTAGGGTTGAAATAAAAAAAAAAGCATTTGCTTTGAAAATTATTGTCTAAAACTAATATCATTATATAGTATTTTATAAGATGATAGCTACTACCATATGGTATATTTTTCTGATTTGTAACAAATTTTTATAATAAGTTGTGATAGAAATAATAACTTAATTTTTTTTTTTTTTTTAACTCTTTGACGGCCTCGTCAATGCTTTATTAAGTATTTAATAATTTCTACTACAATCAGTGGATTATATACTAAGAAACTATAATGAGCCTTAATTGACAAGCTTGACCCCACCCGGCTACCTTTTCTGGCGCCCAGATGTGACTCGTCGCACTGGGCCCTTAAAGGCCCAGAACTTCTGTCAATCACCATCAAATTGGAGTTCCCTTCAGAGTTTCATAAAAGTTTCCTAACAACTTTTCCAACATCCTTTCGACCTCTTCTTTTTTCTTTGCCCTCCCTGCTTCAGCATTAGAATCAAGCTCCCTTGACTTCTTCCGGCTCCCCTTGGGTCTCGAGGCCGATTTTTCTCTCTTCTTTTCTGCCGTTATTCCTTGACTTTCTTCCCATTTACTAAACCTTTTGCATCTCTCCTTCCATATGATTTCGAAAAACCCTTTCCATAAAGCGAAAAGAAACTTATCAACCAGTAATTTTTCCATGTTGTGCCCAATGCCCATACTCTGTAAATCCAAGATAACTTCTATTGGGACAACATACTTAATCGCTGCTACTCTTAAATCTTTCCGTCTACTATTGTGTAAACCGAAAAAAGCTTGCCTTATTGCGGACTGATCCAAGTCTTTTGTTGTTTCATTGTCTAAAATATTCCATGCTTCTTCTAATGCCAAATCCTCCACCTTTTCCCAATTAGTTCCATGTGCTCGGCATGTAGCTAAATGGTCCTGTGTTTCAACTTCTTTGGCATCACATAGAACACATATTTCAGAAGTATATAGTTCTGGTTTCCTTTCCGACAAGACTGTTAAGACTGGCAATTTCTCGCTTATACATTTAACCAGAAAGCTCTTCCTTTCACTCTTGATTAGTGAATCACCCCATATTCCCTTGAGGCTCTTTAGAAAATTCCAGAAAGCTTTCCAATAAAACTTTTTCTCCTTTGCTTCTGGTTCGAGCTTTTTGATACTTTCACTACACCACCATGCTGCTTTATTTCTGAGTTCCTGCCCTTTCTTTAAAATCAGTTTGATAGGCACTTCAAGTCTTCTTTCTTCCCGCATTGACCAAAACAGAAGCCTCTCACTTTTGACGCTTTCAGCTTTTAACGATAACCTTTGTAGCATTCCGCTTTTTGCTAGATGTAGTGCTTCCAACATAGGGCTTTCTTCGATGTTTTCTTCATTTTTGGTTAACGTCAAGTTTATGTTCTTTGCCTTTACCAGGTCTAGAATACTAGCAATTGCTGATGGACAATTCATTTTCAATAATGCTGAGGCTGTCCAGTCCATCCCCACTTTACTTAAACTCGTTAATGCAGCATCATTTTCTGAGATTACTTCTACCACTGCATCACAGCCCACAGTCAAACAAACCGTCCATAAAGCAATCAATTCCAACTGCAACGACGAGGGCCAACTATCTACATTAAGGCTCAATTCATCTAATCTATTTTCTTCTATACTATCGAAACTAATCCAACCTATACCACAATTTACTTTCCCTACACTACTGTTTAACTTCGCTAAACTATTTATATAAAATCTAATATTTGTTGATTTACTCTCTATATTCCTCCTCAATTTATCCATAAAAAACCCTTCCAATACTCTATCCAAATGCAAGTTCCTAATTAACTCAACTTCCCATCTTTCTATTACAATTTCGTCTACTATTTTACTTTCTCTACTCATATACATGCACAAATCGGCCTTGTTTTGTAAACAACTATCCAACTCTACTCCCAATTTCCACGTAGCTTCGTCCACTCTAGATACTGGAATTACTGTTCCATTTGCACAAAATTTGCGTTTAATCTGACACTTCAGCGGTAACCCCCATAACTTAATTTCAATATATATACATATTACTTTATTAGTAATATAAACTAATTTAACAATAAATCAAATAGAAATTATAATAATTTTAATACAATCTAACTCATAGCTAATACAGTAAAGTTATTGGTAATAGTAAAATTATAAGAATTAAAAAATAATAAAGAATCTTTAAAAAATAAAGAGTTTTTAAATTTATCTAAAAATATCCAAACTTTGTTATTTTAGATAAATAAGCCTGAGTAAAATAATTTTTTAGTAATCATAAAAAAAATTTTAATTTATAAGAATATATTTTTACACAAGGTTCAGGATAATGACGGTCAGATCCAACGAACAGGACAGACTATGGATATCTGCGCAGCTGTTAGAGCTGAGCCTAAAATGGTAAGCGACCTTGTAAAAGACACAAATATCTCTTCAGATAATATTATATCATATCACTCTGAGAAAACTTGCTATAATCTTTTTCTACAAAAATACAACCTTCCTCTACTTGCAAAACTACAAACCCTTAAATCTTTTATTAAACACCTGCTTAAACAATTTTTTTTCTATTCTTACAAGATATCTATAAATACAACTACACTAGAAACTTATATATATCTAAGTACTAAAGACAAACTTCTTCCAAATCATACTTTACTATTACCTAACCAATTTTCTATCTATTACGACTTACCTATTAAATCTTCATTCAACAACTACTAAGAAAATAATCTCCCTATCCTACAATAACTCCTTATATAGCTAACTCTACACTTTCTAACTCTTTTACCCTAAAACTCAATATAGCAACACATAATGTACAAGGCTATAATACACCAACTAAAAGACAACTTTGGGAGGAATTCTTTTTTTTTTTTTTTAGTGTCAAAGTGCCCACTTTGGGGATTGGCTTTTATTCAAGATATATTAGACCTCAGCACCCTACATAGAGGGAAAGCCGACATTTTACATTGACGACGAGAGTACAACTAGCCTTACCTGCAACTTTTGGTTGCCTATTTAAGTAGCTACCCGAAGGTTCTACCCTAGCTGCCATACCTGCAACCCACATACTGGCGTTGCCTATTTAAACCCTCTGATCTTCTGCCTCCTGCCGGTCCATCTTGTATCACTGGCACAGCCACCAGCTACTAAACCTGGAGTTCGTACCAGATACTAACTGTACCCTTAGGACTAGTTTATCCTTATTGGGAAACTTGGTAGAGTGTTTTCCTGTCCCACACAGGTATCATCTACTCTTCGATAGCAACAGGAGTTACCCTCTATCTTTACCTACTTCTGCTCTTGTAAAGTTCACATGACCCCAGTACCACCCTGTTCCTCTTTTAGTTTCTTTCCTCTGGAACTTTCCTTTTCCTGGTTACTTTCTTACTTCCAATCTGAAGACCCGGAAGGGTTGGTCTGCCCTGGCGAACTCAGGGGCTCCCAACCACTGGTACATGATTTCACAATACATGTCCTTTTCCTCCAGTGCAACCTCCAGTGGTCCGGTTGGTAGGGTCCGCCATAAACCCTTTGATCGTAAGTCCACTTCCGGTCAGTCTGAACCGGTCAGTCCCCGTCCAATTCCTGTTTGGGCACCGTCAAAAGTCAGCTACCTCTTTACTCAGGTCTTGCCAAGTATGGTTTCCTGTTGTTCTATGGTTCTGTGCATAACACAGCGCCTGCGCTCCCAGGATCTATGCGCTCCAGTTTTGTGCATAACACAACGCCAGAGCTCCCAATACGAGTTGGTTTAACCTAGGAAACAGATTTGTACATCTGAGCTCAGAGTCCAGGTTACCGTAACACAGGTAAATTTTTCGAAATTTTCTCCAGTAGGATTTGAACTCTGTACCTTTTGATACAACTACTTGGGGGGTAACAACAATCCAACTATACTATGTCGCCACACCCTTTTGGAAGGAATTCTGTTTTAAAAACAATTTATATATTATTAGTATAACAGAAACAAAAATTTCATCTTTAAAATCTAAAAAATTTTTTAATACTCCACAATTTATTTACTTCTGGTTTAGTTTAGACAATTCAGCAGAAGGCACTGGTATAATAATCAACAACTCTTTAAAATCCCATATTCCAATATTCATACACACCCTGGTGGAGCTATTGCTTTGATTTGTTTTTTAAATATGACTTCAAATTTAGAATAATATCAGTCTATCTTTCTTCAACAAACCAGCAATATCGCAACCAAACACAAGATAAAGTAACAAGCTGGATTTAGCAAGCTTTATCTTTGAATTTGCACTCTATTATCTTTGGAGACTTTAATGCCTCTAACACTTCTTACCAGTCAACATACAAATTCAAGCTATTATCCTACCTCTATAATAATAATATGTATAATCTTGCAGACCATACCAACAATTTACAATATACATAGCAACACAGCAATTTGTGCAGCCATATTGACTACATTTGGGCATATGATTCAATTATTTCTTATCTCACAAACTTTGCTCTCCAAGAACCACTATCTTCTACTCAGAGTGATTATCTTATCCTTATTTCTAGTTGGGCATTTCTTTTTGCACTTTCATCAAAACTTCGACACAAAACCCGATGCAAACGTAGAATTTTTAACTATAAATCTATGACCAAAGAAAAATAAGAAGAATTTTCATCCCAAACTCAAAACAAAATTTAGTCACTAAAGGGTGGCAATCAATTAATCAACAATCACTTCACCGACATAACATTTTACTGACAATTATTCACCGACACGTTCATTTTACCAACAGTTTATTTCACCAAAGCTCATTTCATTGTCGTTAGGGTCAGGGTAGAATTAGATAGAATTAGAGCTGAAGTTAGGGTGCTTTTTGAAAAAAAACTTGTTGGTTAAATGAACTTCAGTGAAACTTGTCAGTGAGTATTTGTCGGTAAAATGTTATGTTGGTAAAGTAATTGTCAGCGAAATAATACGAACCCGTCACTAAATACTCTATTATCCACATATACTACAGAATCCCTAGAATGTACTTGGTACAAAATCCAAGCAAGTATTATTAGTTCTGCTTTTCAAATTATATCTAACAAAAAATTTTCTGTTCAAAACTTTTATCATACATTTTCCTCCAAAGCGACAGACCTTTATCAAGATCCCCAAATTATAGGAAGTATTATGAAACAAACTAAATATGCACTGTTCTGCAATCGTACACTACCTCCTAATATCTATTCACAAGTTTCATATATTAATTCTAAACATAATCTCAATATTCTACAACTTCCTTTACATAACCAAAACCTTACTCAATGGCTCAAAGAAACTAAAATTGCTTGGAAAATACTATATAATGCAAGATATTAAAAACTCTTAGTATTTACGACATCACATCAATTCTGCTATTAATACCAGATGTGAAAGAATACTTACACAGCCTACTAAAATGATTAATAGTATACTTAATCGTCATACTGATCCTGTACATTTTGATAATATCAAAACAAAAATGTTATTATTACTAATTCACCAATAATTAAAGAATATATCCAATCACACTCCATCAATAGACAGCTCACAATCCATATAATCAATCTATTTTTTAAACAGAATGGCAATCAGAGTACAGACCTTCTCCAACTATTCATTCTTCCTGGTATGATACAGTTCTTACTGAAATTACTGCTGAAGAAGTTACTAGTACTATAACACAATTTCCAAACAATAAAGCTTGTGGACCTTTAGGTATTGGCTACGAAATGCTTAAACATTGTGGAACAAAAACAATTCTTGCAATTACAGCTCTCTTTAATTGATGCATTCTATCACAACAAGTTCCAAAACAATGTAAGAACAGTCGTATTTTTCCAATTTTTAAAAAACCTACATTTGATGAAAATCTAAATAACACATGCCCTATCAGTCTTATTGAACATATTAAAAAACTATATACTAAAATTCTCACTAACTGCCTTAATAATACCCACTTATCATACAATATTCTCAATCCACACAATTACATTGCCTTGCCAGGCAATAGTACAAATATTCCTATTCATATTCTCAATAACTTTATTGAAGATGCAAATTGTAACCAAAAAGAAATTTGGCTTCTCTCTCAAGACATTAGCAAAGCATATGACTCTGTTAATCTTAATCTTCTTGAAAAAGCACTTTACCGACTCAACATGCCCTCTCAGTTAATTAATATTATCACCAACTTACTTACTGACCAGTCAAACCGAGTTATTACTAACTTTGAACTTACACAACCTTATGAAGTACAAGATGGTATAGACCAAGGTGAAACTATAACTCTACTACTTTGGCGAATTTATTATGATCCTCTTATTAGCAAAATTTCTAGTATATATACTGGCTACATTAGTTCTGCTATATGGACTACAACAATATCACCTCTAGTATTTAACAAAACAGAAGCCTCAGCTTCAGTTTTAGCATATATGAATGATACTCTATAGATTGCACAATCCTTTCAACAACTACAACAAATTATACAAACTGCATTATCATTTTATCAAATGACCAATATTAAAGTTAATCCAAACAAATCAGTATTAATCTCTAATACCAAGAAATCTCATTCTATTACTTTTTTCAACTCATCTATTCCAACCCAACCTCTTCATACTCCTTTCAAATTTCTTGGTTGCTAGTTTACCACTAATACCAAAACATACCCTCAAATTAAACTAATTACACAAGAAATATTCAAGATTGTAAATACTCTTAACACAAAAATAATAACTAACAAACAGGCTAGTTATATTATTAATACTGTAATAATACCTATACTCGAATATCGAATCCACAACATTGTTTTGTCACAATTAATATGCAATAAAATCCTTGCAAGATATCTTATAGTTGCAAAACACAAAGCTAAACTAGCCAAATCTACTCCTAATAGTACAATGCTTAACCATAATATTTATAGTATCAAGAATATTTGGGATATTCAGCTACAATATCATATATCCAACTTTATCCTCCAACCAAACAATAAAGAACTATTAGGCACTAGTACACACATTAGATTACAACAACTACAAAACAATTTATGGTCTATTGAGTTTGCAATATATTTTCAAGTAGTGTATAGAGTAAGTCTATAGTATAGGGTTGTATTATATCTGAGTGTGCATGAATTGATAATTCAAGATGTTTTAAAAGTAGAATAATTTTGAAAGTTGTAGTATTTTTGTTAGCTCCATCTATTTTGGAGTTAGGGTGTAGTAGTAAATTAGTAATATACTTACTATCCAATATTTAAACGTCAACTTCGATCAAAATATATTATATTTCTTAAACAATTTACATCTTTTGACAACTCTGTACTCCTTACATGGAAGCATATTTCACCAAGAATTAGTTCTCTCATACCAGGCAAGATACCTAAATGGTTTACTATACTAGAAAGTAAAATAACTACTAACTCCACTACTAGAAAACTTATATCTACACTCCAACTACCTTCAATCAACTCTTTATCCTATACTACTGGTCATTTTAATACTAAAAACAAGCCTTGGCTTATAACATACAAAGAACAAAACATTATCATAGAAAAAGCTAGACACTTTAACCCACAAACCAATACTATCTTTATTACATACTGGACTTCTGAAATTGACGAAACAAAGACATCTTTATATTCAATTTCAAATATAGTTTGTTATCAATATACTGGTTGTTTGTTTAACTCAAAAAGAATTCAAAACTATTGTACTATTAACATTTCTGCAACTTTATCTACTAAATTTTTGGGTAGAAAAGTTTACAAACAAATATCAAACAAACTCAAGCTCAATACCAACTATCTTGATCTATTTTTCTCTATAGCATCTCGCCATCCGCTTTCAATACCCTCTTTACCTTCTATACCAATTTACTCTATAGCAATAAATAAAATTTTTTCTTCTAATACTTCAACTAATACATTGCAACAAATAGCACAAGCAAATACTATTCTTTCAGAATTTACCTTTTATACTGATGGATTTGTTACCAATCTTGGTAATTCAAGATGCTCAATGGGCATTGCCTGGATACAGATTTACAACAACTCAATTATCCACTAGTTCTCTGCACAAATCCAAAACTGGCCATTATCATACAAAGCAGAACTAACTGCAATACTATCAGCTATTTATACATGTTCTCGAAATAGCACTATTCCCATATATACTAACTCCCAATCTATTATTTCAAAATACAAGGCCCTTCTAAACACTAAATACAACACTAGCAAAATATACTCATATAATTATTGGCCATTTGGTATACCCTTTTATACCTCATCCAATCATATTCATATACTATTACTTTATATAAGGTTCCAGCATATAGCGATAATGAATTTAACAATTTTGCTGATCAACTAGCAAAAAACATACAAGTTTTTCTATTTTACAATTTCTCCCTAACAACATCTACAACTCTTTATTTTATCTACAATATAAACATTTAATGTAGAACAATCTACACGTCGATGTATTAAAAATATTTGCAATGCATATATTATTGCAATGTGGTCATCACAAAATCGAATTCAGCATATTATTCCTATTGCAACTCAAATCGATTGGAATGCCACATGGCTTTTTCTTAACAATAATCACAAATGCTCATACAATTATACTAACTTTCAACTTTGCCAATTCAAATTATTTCAAATTAAAAACTTACTTCATATGCTCCCTACACTACCTTATTTTAACTCCTTAAATTTTACAAATTCTAAACACACAAAATATATTTTCTGCAACCAATCTGAAAGCCAATTTATTGTCTACTTTGTACTAGATATAATAATATATCCCAAATCATCCATAATACTATTACACAATTCTCATTCTCAGATCTCTCAGATATAACAGAAATTCAGATTCAACAGCTTCATACAAATCTTATTAATCACCAATACTTAAATCCTAATTACAATTCCTCCTTCAATACCTCCTTATTTATAACTACCATTCAAGGCTTTATTCCACTCCTATTAATTAATACAATATCCCAATATTCTTCTTACAAAATAGCTTCCAATATTACTATTAAAATTCTTCTAAATATCTCTTATAATACTTATGAACAACTTTGGAAACCTTACTGTGCTAAACTTGCACAATGGAAAACCTCTCAAAACTTTAGCTCAACATCTACTATTCTTTTAAATCTACATACTTCTGTATATAAATATACTAGAATTCACGATACCTACAGTTGCATCTGTGGTCTTCCTGACCAGCTACATGATGAAGATACAAATACATGTCCATCTACTGGTTGTGTACTTCGAAAAATTGATACCTGGTCTTACCAATGGATCAAATATAGCTCAAATACTAATTCTATACTCTATATCCAAATCTAGATGAGTTTTAACCACTCTAGTAGGTTTAGGTTGCAGATAAATTAGATAATATTAATTTTGTCTATAGTCTGAGTCTCAACTCTTGTAATATAAACTGTATTAAAAATATTCTTGTAATATTGAGAAACCCTATGAGAAATCTCATACAGTTTATCAATAAAGATAAAGGAAAAACTTCACCTTAACAACAAAAAAAAAATAAGAATATATTTACTATATTAAGTAGTTACAAAAAAAAATGCTTACACTAATTCGCTATAGAACTACCTATAATAAATTCTATTCTAATATTTTGATATACAAAAATTAATTCTATTTTGCATAGCTCACTGCATTTGCCTAATGTGTTTCTTGTTATAGTTTATAATACTTCATGTAACAGTGAATTTGCAGATCCTTATAGCTCTTCTCCAAGTATCTTGGGATCCACTAAACCAATTTTGATGATTAACTACTATTAGAATCAGAAGAACCTCCTTTTTAATTTACAATTAGAGCAAAAGAAGCCTTAACTTAATGGCATATTTCATATTTTTAAAAGATTATTTTAACCAATCATATTGTTATATAGGGTGAGTCCCTCATTTGATTTAAAAGAATATCATAAATAGTTGCCAACTTTAAAGGAAGATTAACTTCAAACTACCAAAGATTAAAACTTTGGCTTTAAACTAAAGATCATTAAATGCTAAAGAATACATATTCAAAATTTAAATTTAAAGAAAGTTTATAAGCATATTTTTACAAAAATTAAATTTAAATAATTTTTTTGCATAAATTTACATATAAAATTGAGGTGAGTCAATTTATTTGATTTTAAAGTAACAGCAATTCAGAACATTTTATATGGATATGTCCTATGACTGATATGATGTTATATTTTAAGTTTAGTGAAACCTATGACCTTTGCAGATATTAAAAAAATTAAATTTAAAGTAAACATTTATGCACGTTCATAATTAATATCTGTTATGATTATTATGTATGTATATATGTACGCATGCACAGTACTTATTTCATCTGATTGGCTAATGTAAATCAATTGTCCGGGTATCACAACATTTTACTAACAAAAAATCAGCTCAAAAAAAACCATTCATAGTTTTAGAATGTCGCACATATTTATTATGCAAAAGAATCTAAAAAAGATCTTACTCTAGACAAACTTTTCTCAAAAGACAAAATATAGCAACTGTTTATTGACAATCTCAGATTATATTGAAAAAGAAGGAACATAATGGTTTGTTCAAGATCACTTTATTACGTTAGATCTAAAAAAATCTTTTATTACTAACTATTGAATTTGAACAATAATAAGCTTATTGTAAAGAAATTCCGGGTCTAATACTTGAATATGTTTGGTTTTTGCATTGTATCTGGTCTGTCAATCGTAATAAGTTTTGGTTTATAGATGAGTTTGGGTTTATTAATAATAAGCACTATTTTTGCTCTGTTTTCGTGTATTGATCTATCTTCTAATATTTGAAATAAATTATCTTTTGTATATTTATTAATTTAATTTATATACTTTTTTATATACGAAGTTTCTTTTGTTTTCAAATAGTATTAAAGCGATGAATTTTTAAAATTATGCAATTTAGCTAGTAATTATCACGGGTGATCATGGGTAGATCTATAAAAATTAGCCAATCAAATGAAATTCTCCTTTATATTTTGTTGTTTTTATAAAGAGATAGAGGTCCTTGGCTCAATTTATAACGGTAGCACCAATTTAAACAAATAACAATCTATTTACCCAGCAATATGCAGAATCAGTAAATTGGCTTCAAAAATCAAATATTATGCAGATAACAAATGAATATAAACCCTATAGGCATTATAATGGTGATACGGATACATGAAATGATTAACTTTATATCGGGCTCATCAATCATAGTGCACGAAGATCGCTAATCAGTGATTCGAATTCTATAAACTATGATACAAATTCAAAAAATTTATATTTAGTCGTATACTGTAAATTCTAACCATTATATTTTTTTATATTTTTTTTTGGATTAGCATATGTAAAATTTAAAATGTTACTTTTTTGAATATACGGTTTACAAAGCATACACGGTTTAAAGAATTTAAAATATAAAATACTTCATAAAATTGGTGCAATATCTAGGAAACAGTGATCACTATAAAAAAAAAATTGGTAGCGATCTTCACTATGTAGCTCACACTATGTTTATGATAAAACCGATTTGAGATACCACAATCGCTTCGGTTAGCGGGGTATTCTCAAAATTATGCAGTATCAAACAAAATTATTATTATATAATTTTTATTTTTTTAATGTATACATAAACTCAATAAATTACTATTATTAAAAAGATTTAACAAATTGTCACGGGGTAAACGTGACATCTCCAATAACGGATGATCATTAATCCGTAAACTGCGCCACATTTCATATAACAATCGGTATGAACCGATTCTGCATATAATTAATTGTGCATAATCAATCATGCACTCGGTGTACGGCGAATGTTTTAGAACCATTCAATCTATCGTATAATAGGCGTATTATGATAATATTGTAGATAGAGCATCGTATGATTTTAGTCTTGTAGCTTCTATAAGATTCCATAATGTTAGATTAGATATTCCCATAATGTTTAAAAAGTATAAAAAGAAAGTCGTCGTGGCTCTTCTTCTAGTCAGTAATCCTTGGATTATCTTATATCTGAACTTCATATATAATTATAAAGTCAGATTACCCTCGTACCCCCTTATATTTATAATAATCATGTTAAATCACCAAGTCACACCTCTGGCGAGCTGCCTTTTATCATCTTTCGTATAGTAGACTAAGGGACGTTCAATTCTCCCCGTAATACAAATTTAGATGTAGATGACTAATTCTATTATGTTTAAATTTTGCGATTTTGCTTGCTACCAAAAAAAAATTTTTTCCAGTTGAATACAAAATTTTAAATGTTGAAATAAAGCTCATGTGAATTCATTTTTTATACAGTGTGCGAACCCTTAAATCAACTAGTCCTATATATGCGTATATGCGGGCAAATTTTGGGATGGGTCGGAAAGTGGGTCAAGCAAATTTTGGAATGGGTCAGAAAGTAGGTCGGAGCCAATCGAATTGCAGAAAATTTCGATAATTTTTTATTTTATTTTTTATTCGCAAAAGTTTTATTAGCTCTGACCCACAGATTCCGCCCCAATACTAAGTTAAAAGGTACAAAGTCCCTACTTGTTACACTGTATTTCTGTTTTTTTTTTTATTCGCATAAATTATTTTTATAACTCAGGCCAGAATTATGGTAATTATGGCCAAAACTATAGTGGCCAAATTTTACGGTTATTAATAAAAATAGATAACTTTAAATCTTTATAAAGTATTTAACTTAATAAATTAAAAAAACAAATCCTATAGCTTTATTCTTAAAGTCTTTCTCTACATTTTTATAAAAAGAAAAATTGTTCTAGATATACTAGTTATTTTTTTATAACGTTTTAAAAAATATCAATTTCACTTGTTGATTTAAGGATTCCCCACTGTATTACATTTAAAAATGTTGAATTAATCTAATCAAAAAAAATGATAGATAAATGACAAAGTTAGAATCGCCACCCAAAAATTTCAAATTATTTCATGTTGTTAGATTAGGGTTAATATCTTACTATTAGGAGAGTTGAAGGTATAAGGGAATATTTTTTTAAAGCGCCGAAAATAATTTCATAGACTAAATTTTGAGTTATGGGTGATTTTTACATTGGTTGTGCTTCTTTTACGTTTACCTGCCCTATGAAAACTCGATACACAGAAATGCATGTATAAATACGAAATTGTATGCGGGTAAGCACGGGTTTCATAATCACTGCACGGAAACTGCACGGAAACTGATCATCCATAAAATTTAATACACGTTATCGCACGAAAAATTGAAATCCGTGCACTATCGTGCATAGTATTATATCCATATATTGACGTGCATTAATCTTAATGATCACATAATTTCCGTGCACTAATGTGCACAATTATTAAGATTCTTAACGATATAATTTTCGTGCACAATCGTTAAGGTTCTTACGATCATAATTTTTGAACACTGACGTGCACAATCATTAAGATTCTTAACGATCATAATTATAATTTTCGCGCTCTGACGTGCATAATCATTAAGATTCTTAACGATCATAATTTCAATGCACTGTCGTCACGATCATCACAATCGTTAAGATTCCTTAACGATCAATTTTAACGATCATAATGTTCATTTCTGTACATGATGTCATGATCTCCACAATCATTAAGACTCCTTAACGATCATAATTTCAGTGATGATCGTCACAATCGTTAAGATTCTTAACAATCATAATTTTTGTGCATGACATCACAATTGTCACAATCATTAAGATCCTTAACGATCATAATTTCCGTGCAATGACGCATACAAAAACATTTATTTTGTGTAAATATTACATTTTTGTTTTTTTGTTTTTTTTTTTGCAATCAACAATATAATTTCCGTGCATTAACGCGCAAAAATTAAATATTTGATTATTATTTTTTTTTTTAAACTTACAATTTTTATTATTTTCTTTTATTGTTTTATAATTTTTTTTTTACAACTCACTAATTTTTATATAATTTTTTTAGTTATTGTCATTGTTTTTGAAACCATCCTTTGGAGTTATTGCCTTGAAAGTTGTTCTTTTGGAATCATTATCATTTTGGTGTATGTTTTTTCATCATTTTTGGAGGTAACGCGGCTTTGTTTTTTTATTACTATTATTTTTTTCTTTTATTCTTTATTTACTTTCTGTATATTATTGCATTTTAGCATCTCTCTTGAGTTACTATCATTGGAGTTGGCGTAATTGTAGTTGTCACTATTGGAGTTATTTCTAGAGTAGTCATTTCGATTTTTTTTTTTTTGGAACTTTTCATTTTGTACTATTGCTTTACTTTGTTTTTTTTTTCGATATTATTAGTTGCTGGGTTATTTTTAAATAGTAGTTTTAGTGATTAGAAGTATTTTCTTATTTGGCATGTAAATTATTAAATTAAAGTATTTGTATTATAAAATTTAATTAATAAAATAATAAAAGTTAATTAATAAAATATAAATTTTAGTTAATAAAAATTATAAAATTTAGTTAATAAAATTATAAAATTTTAGTTAATAAAATAATATATATAAATGTATATACGGGTATATGTTATTATATGTATATGTATGGATATATGCTATTATATGTTACCTGCACGTAAATATGCACGAGACAATGCACGAGAAAACACATAAAATTGCACGTTAGTACGTGCACTGTTGCATGGAATCCGCGCCCTTTTACGTGCTGTAAACGTGCTTTCTCATACATTGTCCCGTATAGATTTACGTGCAGGTTCGTGTGGTTCCATATCCAAACTTTTCCGTGTATTGCAGTATCGTTCCGTGCTGCAATTTGTTATAGGGCTGATTAAGACTGCCACATTTTTAGGATGGCTTTAAATAGTGATGGTAAAATGCACATCTGAGTCAAGTCATGCGCATTATGACAGTACCAGAAACGGAGTGCAACGATGCATAAAGTTATATGATGCGTGAAGCGTTTCTATATAAATCTGGCTATTTATTAGATGTCTATTTCATACAAAATTTACTAAATTTATTCATTATTAATCAGGTTTTGAAAATGTTGATATGTAATGATGTATTGACACAGTAATACCGTATGACTGAAATACTGTATGGAAAAATTGAAAAGAAGTGCGATGAGAGGTTTCGAAGGGTGCAATAAATGATTTAAAGATATTTTTATTATAAAGTATACGTCAAAAAATATTCCGAAATCATTATACTTATACAATTTAATAATGGCTTATTCATCATCAGTGATTTCTGGTTTAAATGAATGTTACAAATCTCAAGATTCAATCTAAAATCATCAAAAAAGACACATCTGTTCTTGAGATATCGCATTATTTGATGACGCACTCATTGTGAATAGCAATCCTATAATATTGATATCTCAAGAACAAATAAAACTTTTTTGATGATTTTGGATTTAATGAATCACTGAATTGTAACATTCAAAACAACAGATCTCGAATTGCAGGAAAATTCTGGATAATAGCTCATTAGCTTTATGGTGTTATAACCGTGGGAGAGACTTGGCTAATGTGAGGTCGAATTAGCTCAGGGTTACAAGCATAGGTTATGCGGAATGGATGTTCATTAGGGGATTCGGAATAAATGATAGTGGGTATTAAGGAATGTATTTATTTATTTCAGTTATTTAGTCGGAACAAAAAGAATTATCCCTCTTCTTTATTAATTTAGCCATTGTATTTAAATTCTGAAATTCTGGTGAACCGAGACCAAATATCGGGTCTCAAAACCAATATTGGTGATTCTGGACCAGGCTAATGGTCTCAGATTACTGTATAGGGATCGAAACCAAAATCTGGGGTTCGAGACCATCGTACGCGCTAAGCCTTCTACCAAAAAGGATAACAATACAAATACGAAAACATGCTAACTAATATAAGGTAAGTTATAATGACAAACACAACAATGGTTTATCGATTTGCTTATCGGTTAGTGATTTTCAAGCTTATCATTTTGTGTAGTACGAGCATTTAAGTAGTGCATATGCATGCATGCATGATGACATGATGACGAATTGCCCATTACACCGGTGCAGGGACGATGGCTTTCTGCGATAAAAAAAGGAAATTGCTATGGCAATTTGCTATGGTGCGATAACCCTAAAGACACCAAAATTACTACTACTCCACAAATAAGTACAAATTCGCAGAATCTTTTCCGTAGCTTTCAAGTCGCAATTTTTGTTGTTTTTACAAAAAAAGTTGTGTTCATGCAGCATTTTCATCTGAAAAAAAACGTAAATTTTCGGGGTTGTCCCATATTTCCATATGACACACAACTACGCTAACATTATAAGATCCTTACACTAATTCTAAGGATGCTATCAAACATCACCTCAATATGATTAATTAGTGATCAATATCGTGCGCAAGTACTGATTAGATAAAATAATCTTTTACGGAAATTTTGCTGAAGATTCATATTGCGAAATGAGATGTTAAATTTTAGCAAATCAGCTCAGCTTTATGTACAGTAATAGGTTTACAATAGGTGTCATGGGTATAAATGGAATGAAATTTCCGCTTATGCACAAAGAACCCAGCGTTTAAATGATTGGATCGAATATAGTATAGCTATTCCTTAATAAAATAATCAATTGATCTAAAATTAGTATCACCTCTACTATATTTGATCCCTAAATGATTTATACCCTGCGATCTTGATTCAGTGACCAGGGTATATGATATAAAAAGACGGTCTGGCTATCTATTTTTTTTTTATTGTGAAGTTTGTTCCGACTCATTAATTTAAATGCTTGAGTGTACCTAATTCTAATTCTGACATGGATCATCACGAAGTTTTTATGCAGAATTTCGTAGAATGTTCATGTAGATTTATATAGAACTTTCAAATAGAATTATGTAAAATAATATAAAATTTACATAGATTTTATATTTGTATAAATAATAAATAAATTTTAAATAAAATTACGTAACTTATACATAAATTCCTTATATATAAGTCTACATGGGTTTGTAGACCTATATAAAAAATTTATATAGTATTTATATAGCTTTATAGCACTACATAAATTTTATAAAAAAAAAAAAATCTTCCGATGATCTATCCTTGGTGGAAATAGGCTTCATAAAAAATGTTTATTTCTGTTCAAAGTTTGGTTTAATTAGTACTAATTATTATTAAAGTCACTAATATACCAAACTTACGACGACTATATCTCGTATATCTGTAATCAACTTTAGGTTCAAAAGCTTCAATTATGCAATTATCTGCAATGAATTCTAATTTCTGCAAAGTTAGGCGTATTCTGCATTTTGCAGAAAATCACTCGTTGACTTGAACTTATAGTCACAGTCATTATGTTACCATATAAAGTTTTGATTTATAATCATATGCCCAACAGTTCTGCCATACTACTTAAGATCTAATCTTCACTTGATTATCAAGGTAAAACACTTTACATTAATAAATATATATGTTATAAATAGTTATTCAATTTACGAATTTTATATCGATTATCGCCGATTTAAGAATTACTAAGTCAATTCTTAATATAAATCATGAAGTTTAATGTAATAAAAGTGGCTTTGATAGCCTAATTGATCAAAATATAATATTATAATAAATTTTATTTTAGTATTAATGATATAAATTAATTTATAGTTAGTTGACTTAGTTGTCTTAACCAGCTAAGTTAATTAATTTTTTAATAAATCGACTTTTAATAATAATAAAAACAGCCATATTCCAATTTATTTATTATTTCATGTTTACATTATAAAATTCTAAATAAAAATGTATATTATAAATAATTGGAGTTCTGTAGATTCAAAATTCATTTAAAGATCTTTGTTCATATGATATTAGATTTTTATATAGTAAATAAAAAACTGCTTCTAATAAATCTTTTTTAAATCGTTTGTTTATAATAATGAAGTTGCGCAATATCACTTGCTTTAAAAAAAAATCAACTTCCCACATAATTAAATTTTTGTAGGACGCTATATGATTTTTGTAGGACAATGACAGTATGATATCATATAAAATTAGTTACACAAAGTTGATCTACAATCGATTTTATATGAAATTGGAAATTTGCACACCCTACCCTTAACCTTAAAAGGGCATAAATAAAAATTAGTATAATGCCAATTTGTTAGTTAAAGATTATTTTTAAATTGATATATTTATAAAGCATTCTCAAAAACTTCTCTCAATGAATTCAATAAAGAATCTGATTGGCCAGTTTGAACAGACCAACAAATCAGATTCACTGTTGAGTCCATTGAGTGAAGTGCTTGAAATCGTCCTATCCTAAGCTAATTTTTAACATAAACTTAGTTAATAGCTTAGATATTGATTACCAATACTATTTTATTTACATCTGATTTAAGATCCAATTGCATGATAAAATCCACTCATTTAGAATAAAATTTATAATTGTTATTTTAATAGTTTATTTCATTAATGCCCAATCAATTGCATACTTTGTCTGTAAACTAAGTAAATCAAAATTATATGCGGTCACTAATATTTAAGTTTACTGGAATTTTTTGATAAGTGAATAATTCGTGATATATTTATATACAAAATCGCCGTAACTTTTTTTAGATACCAAGGCTCAATCTCTTTTTTTAACGCCAATCAAGTCTTTCCTATAATATTTCAGTAACAAAGGTACAAAGTTTTTTACATTATCGAAAATGAATTTTTTTACTTTATCCGTATTTTAATATAGATGAAATTTAAGCTGCTGGTAGATTAATTTATCGACCCATTCAAATTATTCAAATTTTGGATACAGTTTTAATAGTCTAATATGCTATACAGTATTATACTAAGCTTTCACCCCATCCCAGGCCTTTATCCTAACCTTAATATTAATCAAAATTTTTGTTTTGATCGAACATTATTTTGATTTACATGTTATACAGATTTTTGTACTGGTGCTGAATAAGACTAGTGATTTAAGCCGGCTAAGGCAGCCACAGCTAAGCCGGCCTAGCCGGCTAAGCCAGCCGATGTATGTGATCGGCTGGCTAAATGCGGCTAAAAGCTAACTATTATAAGAATTCGGTAAATTCCGAAAAAGTACATAAAGTCGGGCCAAATATCCCGAAATATTCCGAATACAGACCAATAGTTAGCCGTTAGCCTGCCGTTTAACCGATGATTTAGTCAGGCTGGCTAAGCCAGCCGACTAAAACCATACGGCTTAAATCACTAAATAAGACTAGTCTAAAAAATTTCGCTACCAGCGTTAGGGTTAGGATTTGGTTTGATTATAAGTTACACCTGATCTTAAGTTTTAATTTGACCAGATAGAGAAATTTTTTAGGGTGGTGACGCTAGGGTGGTTGCACAGGTGTGATTTATAACTGAAAAAATAAAAAAATTTTATAGGATATAATCATAGTTTTGAACTGCTTAATTTAAGTTGACAAATAACCACAATACTACATGTAAGTATAATTTTATGAAAATTGTTACGCATTTAAATAACACCACAAATATACGCATCATTTGAATAATAAATTCCACTTAGTCAACATGTATAAAAAAAGTAAACCTATTTGTAAAAAAAAATAATAAATTGATACTTAATAGTATAATTACGCAGACTTGATATTTTCATAATTTTTGAGATAGATGGTCTTTCAAAGTAATATACGGATTCGATTTTGAATGCGTTGAATAAATTTGTCCTAAGCTTGCTAAACTCGTTAAAATAAAAATAATTAAATAGGAAAATAAATTAAAAATAATTCCACTGCATAATAATGCAAAGATGTTTTAAATATATATATATATATATATATATAATGAAAATTGATCCTAAGATAAAGAAATTCTACCTATAACTATAACCTCAAATCAGCCATAACACTAATTTAAATTATTTCATTTTGATGATTCCAAAATAAGATTTCTAAATTTGACTTTTTAGATTAGCGTAACGTAATTCAAACATGAGATTGGCGTAACATCTAGCATTAGCATAAATTATTTCAATATTCATAATTCAATAAAATTTATTTTAAATTGATTTTTTTTATAAAGCAGCATATAATATCTAATAAATTTAGTATATAGTTTTGACAAGTACTCAAAAATGTATATACAATAAAATTGACAAGTATGTGCATTATGAATGTTCTTTATATTTATTATACAAGCTAAAAAGGAACCATCTGAGTCAACAAGCAGCGTAAAAAAATATATTTAAAAGGTTCTGTTCGATCTCTAATGTTTAATTTTTTTTCATACGTTACAATATAAGAATAATACACTATGAAATTATCTAGCATTCGTCATTATCTTATAATACAGTATTTGTTTTTTTGTTTATTCATAACATTAACGGTATCACAAAAATTACAGTATAAATATTTTAACTACACGGAAAATAATTTAGATAAACAAAATACAACATTTCTTATAGCGGACATTAAAACTTATGATGACGGAACAATCTTGCTGCATATAATGCGAAATGAATCAAAACAAACAGAAAATTGTTCAAAAATTCGTGGAATAAGTTTTGAACAGAAATTATATATAAGGCTTATTTTTATAAATGGATCAGTTAAAGAAATTGGTCCTAATTTAAATTTAAACCCTATAAATTATTGCTTACTCAATAGCAATAGTACTGAATACAAAATAAACAAACTTAACAAGATAGCTATGTATTTAAATGATTCTAAAGGCAAAAATTTAATCAATCCTATTACAATATATCCTTTACAAAAACCATTCGTTCTAATAACTTATGTGAATACAACAAATTCTTTTGATCCTAAATCCTATGATGAATGTGGAACAGTCATCGATTGGGACGGAAACATCAAAAGGTATACAAAATTTTATACTAATTATTTTATTAAAAGTATTAATTAGGCGAGACCAATTTGATTCGGTGGTTTATGTTGCCCCTCTTTTTGAGCACCTCCTCTCTTTATTAGTGGAATTAAGTACTTGTTATTGGTTAGGTTGTGGATGATAACTGATTTATCGCTAGGTTACTATATAAATCACGTGACTTTGCCACGTCATTTATATTGTTCCCTACGAATAATCAGTTTTCATTACAACTTAACTGATAACATTTTTATCCGTAAGGTCCGACGTAAGCACTATCGTTTTTCGTATATATTATTCGATCTTTCTAATCATTAGACTCATCTTTACTCTTTTTTTACGTTCGCTTACTTTTTCACTTTCGCTCATCATTTTTTTCATTTAACTTTTTTACTGTTTTTCCTTCGTTAAATCTTTTTTACCTAACATGAATTTTGAGTTTCACAACATCCTACGCAAAAAGAAATAAAATCAAAAAATTGAGTTATCACATGATTAGAAAGTGATCGAATAATATATACAAAAAACGTCTAGTGCGCACATAGGACCTGTCGGATAAGTTTAGAAATTGTAAGTTTCCAAAACTTTCCGAAAAGAAAATAAATGACGAGCAAGGCCGGCCAGATAATTTTCGATCGAGAAAAAATTTTATTAAATTTACTATGTATACATTCCATCTCCCTCCCTTTTGAGAAAGGAATGTAACGTAAACCACCGAATTAAATTGGTCCCTCCTCATGTCATCATAAGATTTTGTGTAACATGAAATCCAGGGTTACTACAGTGTTACTACTCATATAGGTTGTCACGTTACACCTGATATTATGATCTTATTGGTTAATGTGTGAGCAGACATGCACTAAATTACGTATATATATATATATAATATAAATTATTAATAATCATTTTAGTGAAATGTGTTTTGATTCTGGTTCTTGGAATGACAGTACAATCCAGCTAAACGCAAACAAGAAACGGGGGTTTATTAGATTTTCCCGAAACAAGGCATATGAGGAAAACGGGAATAGTTGGAATAGTTGGTTGTGGCAGCAATATTCAGTGTAATTATGTTATTTATTTATTTATTATTATTAACATATTAATTATAATTATTAACATGTAATTATAACTATATCCATATAGTGATAAACAAGGAAATATGACAAATTCAACAAATTTAATAAATTTGCCAAATATTAGTTATGAAGATTCAAACATGGATTATTCTCTGATCACAATTGTACCAACCGTTGAAGATGGTTATTTAGCAATTTTTAACTATACAAATCCCCATTTTAGTATCGCACCAAGAATCGGGCTTTGTGCTATACCTATCTCTTACAACAACCCGAAATTTAGTCAAAAAATTATAATATTTCAAGCAGAACAACCAATTAACTCAATTTCTTGTGATCAGACTGACTCATTCATTTATTGTATAGTCTCTATCCACTTTATTAATGAAACGTTCAATGGAATGATTTATGAGCAAATTCAAGTTTATCCATCAGGAAATGCATTCACAAATCAAGGAATTTATTCTGACCAGCATAGTTTGAGTTTAAGAACGAAAACAACGTCGTTCTGTGATCTTATATTTGATGCTACAGAGTATAACAATACGGACGAAAATGTTTATTATAATATTTATTATTATAATAATGCATCTGAGTCTCGTTTAGAACAACTGAATTCATTTATTATTACAAATTATTTTAGTGTAAATGCTGTTACGCAGAATAATACTTTTCTACTCGCTTCACCCAATACAATTGATAATATTTCATGGTCTTTGCTCACTATTTCGTTACCTAATTCCAATGGTTGAGTATACTTATTTTAATTTTTATCTAATATTTTATTTAATATTTATACAGTGTTAACGCTTTTCAATTTAGATTACATATATGATAATGTTTTTATAAATAAAACTATTCCATCAATAAATGATACTGTCAGTTCATCAACAACCTTGTTAAACATCACCTTCAATATTCCTGTTGCTTTGTCAGCGCCAACTAGTTACATCACCATTTACAAAGCCTCCGATAAAAGAATTAGACAAAGGATTTCAACAACAATGCATAATTACCTTAACATCAGTTCAGATGGACTAAGCATTTGTATAAATGTCACTAAAGGCACATTCAATGAATATGGTGAACAATATATTGTAACGATGGATAATAATTTCGTCAAAGGTGCCGATTGGAATGAACCTTTAAGAGGAATTCATGATGGTCTTTTGATTCTTAAAACTGGTAATATATTTTTAATTTATATTTAAATTTCATTATTTATTTTCTGCTTTATCTTTTTACCTTTTGGACTTTAGATATGCCTAAAGAACGAAAGCCAGGTAGTGCGCATTATGTTTATGTCTATTTAAAATAAATCACATGATTCTTATTAGTAATTCCTTAGATAAGGCTATTATGGGCTTAGTACGTCTTACCCAAGAAGCCTCCAAAAAATTCCCAGCATCCCAAAGTAATCAATCAGCATACATCGAAAGCTTATTGGATGATATTGCTATAAAAGTGCCAATAAATCGTTCCCGTTTAAACCCAATCAATAAACCTCAGAAATTATTTCAAGATCAAATCGTTATTCCAATCAGCATAGATGCGGCAACTCATGAAAATGAAAGGAATGCTTCGGAATCAGGTTCAGATTTGGCCTATATGATTATGTTCAAAAATATCACTACCATATCTTTTGGTGTGACAAATGACTTAGATGAGAGTTATAACTTTCGATTAATTGGTAAGTTTATGATCTCGTTCAAAATGTTGAAAAGTTGAATAAGTACTAATTTTCATATTATAGGGTTTATTGAAAATAAATGGTCTGATTACAAGACACCAATAACCATTGGTATTATGCTTTTTGTATTTTCCTGGTTATTATCCAATATACTAAGTTATAAAGTAATTTTATTTTATCAATATTCTTTAAAAAGCTTTTTTTGTTTTCATCGAGAAAATTAATCAAAATTTGTTCAAAATAGTTAAAATCGAAATATTTTGAGGGAATAAATACTGCTATATATATACTTGGATTGATCATTCCTAATTTTATTTTTTCCATCCTCTTTGTCAGTAAATATTCTGATGATGTACCGGAGTTATACTGGCTAAGGTATTTATTTATTTAAAATAAACTTATTTCTAATTGCTATTAAATTAATACTAAATTTTTGTTACTTCTTTGTCAAAACACGATTTGAAGTGTACTCGTTCTGTGTTTTTCATTATTTATAAACTTTTGTATAATAGTCATTACTATCGATAAGGGATTCAAAGATCCTGATATTGGTGAACAATTTAAAGAATTATTTAAGGAATATCGAAATTTAATAGTTATATTCATTATTTTGATAATAACTGATTTTGAATATTTGAAGTTTTTGAAAGATATGCCCAAGTACAAGTGTTTTAAGGTAAATAAAATTTTTGATCAGCCTGAACGAATTAATAAACTTGAATATCTATTTCAAGTTGCGATTATATTCGGTGCATTCTTTGATATAACTTTTAGAAATATTCCACAAATAATTATTCAAGTGAGTAAATATTTAACGATATGCACCTTGTCTAACATATATTATTAATTTAATTTCTGTTCAAATATCGTGTCTCGTAATATTATTTATATAGATAAAATATTATAAATCCGATTTCGTTTGGGTATATAATTGGGTTCCACTTCTTTTGCTAATCACGTCTGTCCTTAAGATTTTCATGATAATCGGCTGTTTTGTGTGCAAAAGAATATCTTTGTATCTTGACAAGTGAGTATAATAATAATTTTTGTTTAATTTGTTTTTTTTTTAATAAATAAATTTTTTCTGATCAAGAAAATTTATTAGACGGTTAGTACAAGTTTCTAATAATCTTATAAAATTAGTATTTGCTATCTTATATTACCTCTTATCATGTTTTTTATTATTATTCATATTTAAAGAAAGTAAGTATTAAAGTTCATATGAAATAATTAATTAAGAAATTATAATTAAATATATTTTTTAATAATTTATAAATATTATTAGTTCGTAAGTATAAATTTTCATTTATTAAAAAAACTAAATGTTCATTATTAATTTATGACATCATTGACCAATCAAATAAAAGGTCAATATATATTTTAACATTTTGTTAAAACTAAATATGATCAAAAGTATTAATATAATTTTAATAATTTATATATTCATATTAAAGATGTAACTTTTATGGAAAGTGCAAAAAATGCAATCGACCTAATATTTCTCCAATGTGGTGCAAATTATGTGATCCTCAAGAAACAATTAAAGGATGGACAAGTGGAAATCAAGATCTTGATAAATATATTAAAGGACTTCAAATCAAAGTTATGGAATATGAAAAGATGATTGAATGGATTCCGTTTGAAAAACTGACCAATTTGCAAGAGATTAGAGAAGATGAGTCAGGATCATTGTTTATGGCAACATGGTCAGATGGTAGAAGAATACTTAAAGGTGAATTCATAGAATTTACACGGTCCCGTACTGAACCATGTGGTGTTAATATTAAAATATTACATGGCATTAAAACACGCGATTTGCTTATAAAAGAAGTATGTTAATTCATTATTCACAATATTATTCACAGTATCTAGCAATGTAATTAATACATTTATACCTTTTTATAAACTTACAAATTATATGCAGCAAAAAGGAAGTGTTGTATATGGAATTACTCAAAGCACAATCACAAATCGATATGCAATTGTAACACCTGATAAATTCAATTCTAGAAGAAACAGGTTAAACGGAGTATGCAAATACTGTAACTATTGTAACACTTCACCTGCTTGGTGCCAATCCTGTGATCCTTGGAAAGCAGCTCTAGAATGGACAATTGAGAATAAGGTGATTAATAATAATCACATTAAAGAATTCATTAAAGAATACCAATTTGGAGTTACAGAATATGAAAAGGTTATTGAATGGATTCCCTTTGATGAATTAATTGATTTAAAAGAAATTAAAGGAATAGCAAATCTTGCATTCATGGCAACTTGGGTCAAAGGCGTACGAACAGTTAAAGGTGAATCTGGAAAATTTACACAGTCACGCACTATATCTTCTGTTGATATTATTACCTTAAATAATTCGGAAACAAATACTTCGGAACAGTTAAAGGTGAATCTGGAAAATTTACACAGTCACGCACTATATCTTCTGTTGATATTATTACCTTAAATAATTCGGAAACAAATACTTTGGAACTTTTAGAAATTGTAAGTTAAAATTTATTTATATATTATAGTTTATTATTGCTTGAAACAAGAGGTTGAACCTGATTTTATTTTTCTTATGCTAAAACCGATTCCAAACCTATTTTTAAATATTAAAATATTGTTTAATTAATTAATAAATTATCTAAGGTTAAATGTCATATACCATCAGAAGAATATAGAATACATGGAATAACTCAAAATATAGAAACTGGTCAATACATGCTTGTAATTGATTTTTATAGCAATAAAAGAAACTCCGTTAATGGAATATGCGAACACTGTAAGCGATACAACACTAGTCCAGCCTGGTGTTACTTGTGTGACCCTCCAAAAATTGTTCAAGAAATAAGTGGCGATAATAAAATAGATGATTGCATAAAGGAATTTCAACTTAAAGCCACTACATTTGAAAACGTTATTGAGTGGATTCCATTTAATAGGTTAGAGAATATAAAGTTAATTGGTAAAGGAGGATTTGGTACTGTATATTCATCAATTTGGTTAGATGGTAAACGAATGGTCGAAGGTGACGATAGTTTGGGTTATGTACGACGTCGTAAAAAACCTTTTGAAGTTGCTCTTAAAACATTGACTGGCTCTCAAACAAGTTCTTCCAAGTTTTTAAATGAGGTAAGCCAAATTTATTCCCTTACTGCATTTTAGTGTAATAACGCACGAATGTAAGGTATATTGTCTAAGGACATGTATATTAGATAATTTGAAAAATTAATTTTGATAATTTTTGTATGAAAAGTTACATGTAGTGATAATAGATCTTACATATTTGAAGTGCGATTATTTTGGGATGCATATGGAAGTTATTTTGAGTCAAATATATTATTTTCAAAATAGTGGAGATTTCGAAATAACGTCTTCGTCCGTTATTACACACATACACAGTAATAATAAATTTATAGGATATAATACTGATATAATTTTATAAAACTTATTCATGTATTCTCTCAAGTTTAAAAATCACATGCAATGTAGATTAGAAGGTAGTGCACTTGAAGTATATGGATTGACTCAGAATACAGAGAGTGGTCAATATATTATGGTATTTCAATATGCAAATAGGGGAAATCTCTATGAGTTTTTAGTCAAAAATTTTAGAGATCTTGAATGGCAAAAGAAATTAAAGCATCTTGCGGAGATATCTTATGATTTATCTCGAATCCATAAAGCAGGACTTATTCATGGTGACTTTCATAGTGGTAATATTTTACTAAATCAAGTTATCAATGGAAATATAAATTCATACATTTCAGATCTGGGATTATCCAGAAAACAAGATGATCATGATTCAAAAGGTGTTTATGGAGTAATACCATACATTGCTCCAGAAGTCCTTAAGGGTTTGGAACAAACAAAAGAGACAGATATTTATAGTTTGGGTGTTATTATGGCAGAAATATCAACTGGAATAAGGCCTTATGAAGGGCGTGAATTCAATACTGAACTTGTATTGGCTATTTTCGATGGATTACGTCCAGGATTTGCAAAGGGAACACCTAATTGCTACATCGAATTAGCTAAACAATGCATGAATTCAAATCCACAAAAGCGGCCTAATGCGGAAGCTATTTATTCAAAAATTAATCGATGGAAAACAATTTTGGAAGCAGAAAATTTGACCGATGAAAAGGAACTTGATATAAAAAAGAAATTTATTGATGCTAATAGTAAAATCAAAGAAACATCGACAATTCCGATATCAAAGTCTCAATCTAAATATACTAGCACATTCTTGAGCTCCCAGTCGATTCTAGCATTTATGTAATATAGCATGGATAAGAGATTAATTCTGATAAACACTGTGAGACAAAATAAACTTTGATTACACTACTGCGCATATGCTGTAGATGGTGTAACATAATCCGTACTGTGCATACGTATAAGGTTGGGCAAATTATTAGTCTAACGCTGGGTAATCAAGGACTAACAGAATTCGCTATAATCGATCTAGGCTGATTTGAGTGAAAACGTGTGTTTATATGTCCCCTAGACTTGGTTAACACCTGACTATACTGATTATAGTATGAATTTTTATTGGTTTATTATGTTGATATTATACTTAATATGAAATTTGATAAAAATTTATTGCATCATGGGCTTCGAAATTCGGATTGACCGTTGCAATAACTGACAGAAAGAGTCATTGACTAATTGAAGAGATTTAAACAAAAGTGAAGAAAAGGTACATAGACATTGTTTTCTTTACTGGGAATAATAATTCGAATAATGAGTTGTAATGTATCTCTTGTAGAACAATACAATTTTGTTAGTTGCTTTGCTATTTTTAATTACATACTGTTGTTAGTTAAATAGTTAAATTTTCACTGATATTTATTGCATTCAATTTGTAAATACTGTTTATATATAAATTTGTAAAAAATTTTTATTTATGAATACTTGACAAGAACCATGAAAAATTTGTTCTAAATAAGCTTGTTATGTATTTAAATCGCACAAATTGTATAATAAAATTTATATATTTAATATTTATACACATGAATTAAATTAGCTATTACATATATACACAAGCTCTATAAATTTTTTATCATTTAAGGAAAAATAATTCTGTATATATATTACCTGTTACCGCGCAGGGACGATGACTTACTGCGATAAAAAAGGAAATCGGTGTTTTCACTATAGCAATTACTATGGTGCATTCACCCTAAAGACGTCCAAAATCACTACTGCTCGATAAATTAGCACAAATTCGCAGAATCTTTTCCATAGCTATCAAGTCAGTTTTTTTTACAAAAACATTGTGCTCATTCATTTAGAAGTGGCAATTCATATGAAAAAAGCGAAAACTTTACCATACTAATGATCGTGTCGTTCTATATTTTCATTGGTAAATCATGTGATCACCATATTTCCATATGTCACATAACGACGTTCACAATATATCCACTTTCTCTAACTCTAAGGTGCTCTCGAGCACCACCTCTAGTGATTAGCTAGTGATCGAGATCTTGTACAAGTAATTATGATTAGTTGAAATAATCTTCATGGAAATTTTGCTATTTTGAAATGAGTTGCTAGATTTTAGTTAGTGCAACTTTGTGTAACAGTTATACAATAGTGTCATTGGTATAAGCATAGCGGCATGAAATTCCCAGCGCATAAATTATTTATACACTGCGATCTTGGCACAATGACCAGGGTATAAGACGGTCGAGGCTAATGATGGCTGACGAAATTATTTTTGCGATGACGAATGACGTCATCATGGTTTCGTCATGACGAAACCTTGACGATTGACGAAACCCCCGACGATTGACGAAACCCCCGATGATTGACGAAACCTATGACGAATTTACGAAACCTATCGAATTGACGAAACCTATGACGAATTGACGAAACCTATGACGAATTGACGAAACCTATGACGAATTGACGAAACCTATGACGTATTGACGAAACCTTGACGAAGCCTCCAACGATTGATGAAACATTGGCAACTGATTCAGCCAATAATTAAACAACAAGCTTCTATATAATGATCTTTAGATACACTAAACCTTGAATTGTTTAAAAAAATGATATTTCATTATAAGGTTTCATTGGCTTATTTCTTTTTTCTTCTTTCGCACGTTCAAATATATGTCGGGTTGATTCGGAATACCGGTAGTCATTCATATCGGGTTGATCCGGAATACCGGTCGAGAACCGGTAATCGGGTTGATCCGGAATAGTCAAAATTGTGCACGCATTTATTTTCGTCAATTCCGGATCAACCCGATATAGATTCCGAACACGTAACGTCTAAAGCGGAGACAAATCATGTGATCAAGCCAATCAAATTATAGAATTTTGATGATCTATGGTGAAGCAAAAATGAAAGAGAAGCAAAAACCTTGAAAAATACAAAAAATGGCAGTCTAAACCTACCTCGATGTTAATCTTTTTTTCCACTTGGTAACCTGTCTGATCTTTATTAGCAAAATTACATAAAAGTTAATAATTTTATATACTAACAGTAATGATCGAACTAAGCTAGCTGCCCGAATTGGTGCCCAACTTTGGCTACTGCACTGAAATGGTTTGCTCATACTCAAATGACAGTCTTCTCCATCAGTAAGAAGTATAGCACCGCCTGGCTTCAGAAACCAACCACAGGATCCATTCCTCCTAAAAACTTCTTCTCTGAGCTTCTCATAAAGAAGAATAAAAAAGGGGAAAAGACTAAAGGGGGACAATACCTAAATGACTAACAAAAAACCAACAAAAAATACAACCAAACAAAAAAAATTAAATAAAGAAAAAGCAAAGAAAAAGCAAAGAAAGAATAGAAACTGTAGATGCTAACACATCTAGCATAAACAATAAAAATTATATAATACCACGAGACAAATGTCTATCGATGTATTATATGTACAAGTATATGAAAAGAAAAAGACAAAACTAAAAAAAAGATGAGAAATTTTCCAGATCCAACCACGTCATTCATTGTTTATTTGTATGTAGCAACCAAATTCACTCGTGACAGCGCCAGTCCCGATTTGGATCATTCCAATTCGGAAGGAGTAAACACTGCTGATCTTTTGGAAGGGTAAGCTAGGATTTCCACTTTTTGGCAAAAATTTTGAAAAAATCCAAAGGGAAGTAAGACGATACTTGAAAAAAATTTAAAGGAGAGGGTGTAGTTGGAAAAACTCAATTTTTTGTTGTTCCCATTGTTTTTCTACAGAAAACTTCGTCGACGGAAGAAAACTTTAATTTCCACCAAAATTTCTCGTCAAGGGCTCCACCTTCTGCTAGTTATCTTGTAAAAGCACGCTTTTGGCTTGCATGTCGAATATATAAAGGAGTTACTAGAAAGTTAGTTGACCTTTATAATAACCGTTTTCCTGTGTTATCCTACTATACATTAAGTATAGGCAATGCTCCAATAAAAAACTTCTTGTTTTTTTTTTGTTGGTAATTCAGTTCAAGTGATTGTTGAAAAGAGTTCTATATTTGTATTACTATGCTCGGTGTGTTAATCAAAAATGTCGGGAAGGCAATTTTGCTTATATATATTTACCTAAAACCTATTCTAACTCTAATATAGAATGACCTTAACCCTAAAGTTAATTGAAAAAATTATTAAATATGAGTTGTCTCCGCTTTAGACATCCCCTAATAAAGGAAATTAAATTTTGTAAATAAACAAAGTGTGTAAAGATAAAAGTTTATAGCAAGAGTGTTAGTGTTAGAGACTGCAACGATATATTGGTGCTTATTATTTGTAAACTTTTGTTTTCGTCATTTTTAATTAGTGCACCAAGAACAATCTAAACATTGGTTTTCAAGTATTTTCACATCACTTTCTACGTAAATAAGTAAAATCACAATAATAATAATGCACTGGTTATCTTAGCAACCTATATTGATTCTCTATCGCTGTTATTAATTATGTTTTCACTTAAAACATCATTTTTTAGTTATTATCATTATCGTTATTAAAACACTTCTTAACTTTTTATAAATGTGGTAATTAACTCTATTTTGTATGGATATAACTCTTCAGGTTTCTTCGTTGATTTTGTCAATTCATTATAGGTTTCGTCAATTCGTTATAGGTTTCATCAATTCGTCATAGGTTTTGTCAATTCATCATAGGTTTCGTCATTTTGTCATAGGTTTCGTTATTTCATCATAGGTTTCATCAATTCATCATAGGTTTCGTCAATTATCAGGAGTTTCATCAATCATCAATTCATCAATCAGAAATTACCTGATGAATAGTTTCATCATTCGTCAATGACGTATATTTCGTTATTCATTAGGCATCATTAGTCGAGGCTACCTTTTTTCATTGTGAAATTGAGGCCCTACCCATTAATTGAGGAGCTTGAAAGCACCCTAATTCTAATTATGGTAGAAATAGGCATTTCTTAAAAAAATTTTATTTCTGTTTGAAATTTGATTTAATTGATATTAATTATTAAAGTCACTAATGTAGTGAAATTTTCTGATGACCATGTTCTTATATAACTTGTATATAATAATCAAATCTTGGGCTTAGATTTTCAAATCTGCAATTCTCTATGATAAATTCTAAAATAGGTGTATTCTGCATTTTGCAGAAAATCACTAAATTGCTTAACATATAGTTACAGTTATTATATTACCATAAAAGTTTTGCTTTATAACCAAATACCCGACGGTTCTGCTAATATAATCACTTTATTTATCAACATAAAATCACTTTACATTGATACAATGCATGAATAAATATGTTACAATATTAATCAATTTTTGAATTTATGTCGATTCTCCATTAGGCTTTTGAAGGTATAATTTAGTTTAACATTTTCTTATGAAGCTTAATCGTGGTGGGAGGATTTAAACTAATATACTAAAATTGCAAAATAATCACATTATTATTAGTTGACTTATAAGTACATAACTTATGGGAATCCAAAGACGTAATGAACGTTATGACTAGCTTGTTTAATTTTAGGAAGGGGCTCTTGGAGCCGGATGGGGAAGAACATTAAACGAAATTGCAATTTTGAACAGCCTTAGCATAAATTATTTGCCAATCTTCATGGATTTAAAAATGACTAAATGCAACTTAATGTAAATCATGTAGTCTAATATTATAAAATAGCTTTGCTAGCTTAATTTACTAAAGAATAGATTATAAATATTGATACAGTTGAACCTCCCAAAACTGATCCTGTCAAAACTGATAACCAGTAATAACTGATAAAAAATTGAGCCACCATGTTTGTTCTATAAGTCAAACCTGATAACCTGCTATTCCTTGATAACTGATACTCAAAAAACAAATATCTATAAGATATCAGAATTGACAGGTAAAATAAATTGATTTGATTGGCTTAAATTAGATTTGTATAACCAATTATATATGAGGACTCCTACAGCAAAACAAACCAGTAGGCAAAAAATTTTGATTTTGTAATTTTATAAAAATTGCATTTTTAATACTTCAATTAGGTTTGTATAACCAATTATATATGGGGACTCCCACAGCAAAACAAACCAGTAGGCAAAAAATTTTGATTTTGTAATTTTATAAAAATTGCATTTTTAATACTTCAATTCTTCGACAAATTGAGTTTTTTTAAAAAAATTTTTTTTGCCCACTGGTTTGTTTTGCTGTGGGAGTTCCCATATATAAAAAATAAATCCAGCCAATCATATTTGTTTATAGCTATATATCTAGTTGATTATTAGTATTTCAAAACTGATAACTTCTCAAAACTGATATAAAAGTTGGCCACCATGCATATCAGTTTAGAGAGAGAGTACTGTATAAAAATAGATTTTGCCAATTAAATTGATTGAAAAAATTTAAAATGCAAAATTATAATAAATTTTATTTTAGTATTGGTTTTATAAATTGATTAATAGTTGGTTAGCTTAGTTGTCTTAACTAATTGACTCTTAATAAAAATAAATCGATCTTTCTAATTTATTTATTATTAAACCTGAGTGACTAACGTGAGTTTTGACTATTAAATGTTTACATTATATAACTCTAAATCAAAAATGTGTATTAAAGTAATTCGGAATTTTGCAAATTCAGAATTCTTTAAATGAATTTTGGCCCTTAAAATGGACGTAAAATTTAATATAATACTTAATGTCTTGAATTTTTTTGTTTAGTCAAAGATTATTTCCGAATTAAATTTATATATTTAATTAGTTTACCATGCTGGCTAAGCTAATTTTTATAACATTAATTTGTTAGTTTATAGTTTAAATATTTATTATTAACACAATTTTATTTACATTTAAGCAGTGCTAAATTCATAAAATTCCTAATCTATTTAAATATGTAATAAATAAATTTAGAAAGATCAATTCTATTTTATTAAGAGTTCACTAGACCAATTTTCAAAAAAATAGAGCCAGCTTAACTTAGTCGTCTAAGTCAACTAATCCTGGATTTACTTATAATAATAGTCCAATTATGTTTATTTTTCACGTGTCCACATTCGTGCGGATCCAATCAAATAGCTTTGTTTCAAAAAATAAAGTAATTTGATTGGATTCGCGCAGATGTGGGTACGTAAAAAATAAACATTGGTGCCAATTACATGATAAAATACACTCATTGAATATAAAAATTTAAAATAGGTATTTTATTTAACAAGTCATGCGCCTACACATGTACTGGGAGTTTGCTTTTTTTCAGTTTGATTTGCCATTTTAAAATGTTTAAACTTAAATTGGTTGTATCGAATAGATTTATGTCCATTTTAATGTGCGATGGGTCTTTTTGGTTTAATGCAATAATAAGATTTGATTAAATAACGATGTTTTGTTGATGAAGTTTTTTGGGTTAGTAATAGTAGAGTTATGGTTTAATCTTAAATGGTTGGTTTGTATTATGGCTGTTTATCATCAAATTTGTAATTTAATGTCTCGCGTAGTGTTAAATATTCACAGTTAAAGTTATAAATTTGATTTATTTTTCTTTTTTTTCCAAGTTGTTGATATTAGTATATTAGTGAAATAATCATATAGTAACTTTTTTTTGTAACTTATAGATTACCTGTTACAAGATTTTATTTGAGATAATAAGTTTATGCTTTAAGATTAAAGATGCTTGATTATGAAATTAATGAATTATGGAATTATGATATATATTACCAGTGTTTTGGTTCTTTGATAATTTGCTGTTCTGGTATTTTTACAATAATTCATGCAGTTATCCAGGTATCATTATTATTTAGATAAAAGAATAATAATTATGCTGATTTCATAAATTCTAGATCACTTTAAAAAAATTTGCCAAAGTTTATTTGGCCAAAATTGATAAGTTATTGGTTAGTTCATAATTAATATATAAAATTTTTTTGGAGTTACTAATATTTGATCAAAATTATATTGCATTCACAATATCAATTCATTTATAAAAAATTTTTGAGTTACTTATATTTGATCAAAATTATATTGCATTCACAATATCAATTCATTCAGTTCTTTTATTAACTTTTGGTTTTGTCTAATATGCATAATACAAAAAATTTATGCCAAAAATTGTTCTTAACAATTAATAGATTTTCATTAGAAAAGTTTTGAGTATAAGTTGAACTTTCTTAAAAATAGCTTGGATGATCTATAAATAAAAACAATTTTTTATATCAAGTTTATTTTTTGTTATATAATTAGGTTTGACAACTTATAGTAAAGCAAACTTGTTTATCAGTATATATCTATTCAAAAATCAAAGTAAAAGAATTTTTTGAAATTTGCTTTTTTAATATAAAATATTTTTTATAATATATATAGGTACTACTGGATAAGTACAATTGGAAGTGGTTTGATCCAGAAAGGTATATTTCAGGTGTTTGTCAATTGGTTTAAAAAAAGTGCTACACAATTAAATGGCTAAAATTTTATAAATACAGTATTTGCTAGTAATGGTTAAATAATTATTGTCAATTGGTTTAAAAAAAGTGCTACACAATTAAATGGTTAAAATTTTATTAATACAGTATTTGCTAGTAATGATTAAATAATTATAATAAATGTCAAAGTAGAGTTTTTACTATATAATTTTTATTTAAAGTATCCATTTCTTCAACTTAGCCATAATTTGAAATTGTTTGAGAACTCAATTCACAAAAGACCTGTTAATATCCAAGTATTTAGCAATTACTCCAGCTAATGAATTTTTTAAGTTTTTATTAACTATTTTCTAATATATATAGTCAATAATATCATATTTGATGAATTAAATATCTTAAATATTGATTTGTAATCATATATACATTATATAATGTATAACACTAAGATAGCTTATCAACTTTGGTTGAATAGACTTTAGCAAATTTATTCAGATGGTCCAGAATTTATGAAAACCGTTACAATATTGAATGTTATTGGTCTAATCTATTACAATGGATATACTGACTTTTACCTTTTGTTATTATTTTGTAGTATTTATTTTTGATATCTATAAATAGAGTTTATTAGCTGATTTAGACTGATCGAACAATTATCATTTGCAATTATTTGAATTATTTAGAATTAAAATTTTGAATTAAAAATTATTTATTACTAAGCTAAATTGGTATTAATTAGAGTATTTCAAGAAAGGTATATTTATATTTAAGCTTATTATCTCTTCATTTGTTAAGTAGATGCAGGCAAATTTGACCACAAAAAGTTATATAATATTTTTTGAAATTATTATTAATATATTATAAATATTTAATATTGAATAGCTTTTGATCTACTGATCCATTTTGGATGATTTAACTACCAAAATGATCATCTCAATAAGATGATTTTAACAACTCCAAAATCGTTTATTTGCCATATAAATGAAACGTCATTGATCCTGGGATTCTATGATCAAATTTTAAGCTCATTAGAATTGTCTTAGGTGATTATTTTGGTAGTTAAATCATCCAAACGGATCAGTAGATCAAAAGTTATTCACTGTTGAATATTTTTAATATTTTAGATAAAATTTTCTATATAGACGAAAATATAATCTTTAGTTAGTAAAAATTTTTGATACTTTGCCAATGTATTGTATAAAGCTAACTGAATTAATTTAAATATTTTTTAGGGGGACCCCTCCTATCTACTGTTTTAACAATTATGCAAAAAATAAATTTTGCAGGCAAATTTGCCTTGCATAACAGACGAAGAGATAAACAACTAATGCTGTGTAAATGTAATTAAATTCTTAGAAGTTCTATTTTGGATACTTTTTAGTAGTTAATCATCTAAAACATTGTAGCAAATTACATAGTTTGCCCAAATGGCCCCTAAAGTTTACTAATGATTGATGTCATACTATCACAGTATTTAATTTACTATTTAGTCAGATAATCTAATATCATTCTGCTTAATTTAAAAAAGTAAGCCTTTTTGTTTAGACAGATACTAGATAATAATAAGGATGATTTTGCTTATTTAACAAAATAGTAAATGTGAAAGTATGATGTCAACTATTAGTAAACTTTAGGGGCCACCCGACAAACTTCAAATTGCATACTAATTAACTTCTTTATTTGGGAGATACATAAAGCCAGATCCATCATAAAATTAACAGATTATTTTGATATTTAATTAAATTGATTGATATTAGGAGAAAGTAAAGTGGTTTATATATAGCAAAATCACATTTCTACTTAGTGAACCAAGACCAGTTAAAATAATGTTATTTATAATTTTCATGTTTTGTATTTGTCTTCTCACTTTGTTTTGTTTGGACAGATCCGGGTTACTGTACATATCAGGTAATCTTGTGATGGACCTGGCTTTAAGCAACCCTTGATTTGGTAATTTCATAGTGCAAGTTAAAAATAATAATGAAGTAAAACAAAAATTGCACTTAAGAATAAATTATATTTTAGCACCATCGATTATTGAATTTTTGAGACAGGTTTTTTAATATTCAATTTTTTTTACCTAATAAGGTTAAAAAATTGGGTTCTATTTTGGTAATAAAGACATGCGATATTTTATTCATGCAATTTTAGTATAATGAATTTACTTTTTAAGTCATCATTTGTAATTATTTTATATATACAGCCGCAAGCACCAGAGATAGAGATAATAGAGTGTCACCTACAATCGGTTGAAATTCGTGAAGCCAAAAATTACCAAAAAAAAAAAAAGCAAAATCAGTTGCCAAAATTAACATCAATTCAGTCCAACCAGAATTTCCCAGAAAAGTAATTCAGAGTAACACCAAGCGTTAATAATTATTTCTAATCGCTAATAAGGGACGTGTCAGATATTAGCAGAGATCAGTTTACTATAGATCCCACCCCCCTTCCCCCCTCCTGAGAAATTTAGTTATTCTGATTGGTTATATGTATATATTTAGACCTGAGATTTTGTCTACCTCCCCTACCCTAAGATATCAGCTGATATCTGACACTTCCATAACAGTACATTCAACTAAGTAAATCAAAGCTATATATGGCCACTAATATTTTAAGCTTAACGGAATTTTTGATAAGTAAATAATCCGTGATATATTTTATATACAAAATCGGCAAGATACCAAGGCTAAAATTCCTTTTTTGTAAAAGTTTTAACGCCAATCAACTATTTCTTATCTCAGTAAGAATTTTTACATTGCATACGGATGATGTATTGTTTATTTTAACTTACTTTATCCGTATTTTTTTTTTGGATAATCTTGACGCTGCCTAGATTAATTTATTGATCTATTCAAAAAAATTTAGTTTCTAATTTTAGTTGCGCAGTATTATTGATAAATTAATCACTAGAATATTTAGAATATTACTGTTGGATTAAAATGATCAACTTTTAATGTTATATTAAAAAAACAACAATAAATTTTTATATGATACAAGACATAGTTTTGATCTGCTTAGTTGAAGTTGACAGACGACCCATACTACGTGTATATATACTGTTAAATTTTTCAGCTGATGTTTACTGCATTCAATTGTTTTTATTCACGAAGGCTTTGATGAGAACCATGCAAAGTATATTTTTATAAACGTCGGTATGCATTTAAATATCACCATAAATATGTGTATCATATGTATAATAATTCTAATTGCATAAAAAAACAAATCCATTTGTAAAGAAAAAAAAATAAATAAAATAATAATTTAATAATATAATTGCGCAAACTAACATTTTCATAAATGAATAGTTTTTGAATGCGTTTAATAAATTTGTTCTTAAATTTGCTAAATTCGTTAAAATAAAAAAAAAATTAAAGTAATTAAATAGGAAAATGAATTCCGCTGCATAAAAATGCAAAGATGTTTAATATATATATATTAATACAGAAAACGGATCTGATTTTATCTTAAAAAAAAATATCAAAAAGAAATTTTACCTATAATATTTGCTATAATCTTGATCTCAAACCAGCCATAGAACTAGTTTTAATTGTTTCATTTTGATACTTCCAAATAAGATATTTAAAACATGAGATTGGCGTAACATCTAGCATTAACATAAATTATTTCATATTCATAATTGAATAAAATTTATATTGGTTGATTTTTTCTTTATAAAAGTAAAATATAAATAATATTAGTAATAATAATATCCTGACCCGTTAGGGATTAACGGAACTAAGTTTCCGCTTATTCACATACAGATCTGGATATTATTAATTAATCCTCCCGTGATCTTGATATAGTTATAGTGATTGGGGGATTATCAAATAAATTTAGCACACATTTTTGACACATACTCTAAACTGCATAAAAAATAAAATTGGAAAGTACATAGATGCATTATAAACGTTTTTATATTTATAACGATTATTTTAAACGAACCATTTGAATCAACAAGCAGAGTAAAAAATATATTTACAAGCATCGTCCGATTATCAAATGTTTAACATTTTTTGTACGATACGATAGAAGAATTTTACAATGAAATTAACTAGTCTTCATTATAATCTCATAATACAGTTTTTGATCTTTTGTTTACTCATAACATTAACGATATCACAACAATTACCGTATAAAATTTTTAACTACACAGAGAGTAAATTAGGTGATCAAAATACATCATTTATTATAGCAGACATTAAAACTTATGATGACGGAACTATTCTCGTTCATATTATGCGAAATGTATCAAAACAAATAAAAAATTGTTCAAAGTTTCGTGGAATAAGTTTTGAACAGAAATTATATATTAGGCTTATTTTTTTAAATGGAACAGTTAAAGAAATCGATCCTAAATTAAAATTTGATCCTATAAATTCTATAAATTATTGTTTACTCGATAGTGATAGTACTGGTTACAAAATAAACAAACTTAACAATTTAGTTATGTATTTAAATGACGTCAAAAACAATAATACACATAAAAATTTAGTAAACCCTATTACAATATATCCCTTACAAAAACCCTTTATTCTAGTTACTTATGTGAGGACGAATAATTCATCTGATATTAGAACGTATGAAGAGTGCGGAGAAATCATCGATTGGGATGGAAACATTAAAAGGTATATTAATGTCTTATGTCGCAATTATTATTTTTTTTTTAATAAAAAGAATTTTATCATTTAATATTACGATCTGATTGGTTAATCAGATGATGCACATGTGCTAAATAGTACAAACCTTATAAAAATTATTAATCATTCTTCTATAACTTACTAGCTTTATATGGTTTAATTCTAGTATTTGGGATGACAATAGAATCCAGTTAAATGCAAATAAGAAACTTGGATTTATTAGATTTGTTCTTAACAAAATATGTGAGAGAAAAGGGTGTAGTTGGCATAGTTGGTTGTGGCAACACTATTCAATGTAATTAATATTATTATATTATTATTATTATTATTATTATTATTATTATTATTATTTATATTAACATTATTATTATTACTGATGATTTAATATTATATTCATATAGTGATGACAATGGTAATTTGACAAATTCAACAAAATTAATAAAATTACCAAAAATTAGTGATCAAGATTCAAACATGAAATATTCTCTGATCACTATTGTATCCACTGTTGAAATGGATATTTTGCAATTTTTAACTATACTAATCCCTATCCTAGTTTCACTCCAAGATTCGGGCTTTGTGCAGTAACTATATCCTATAACCAAACAAAATATAATCAAAGGATTGTTATCTACCAAACTGTACAACCCATCCCATTAACTCAGTTTCTTGTGATGAGACAGAGTCATTTATTAATTGTATAGTCTCCATCAACAGCGATAATGGGACGACGTTCTATGAAATGGTTCAAATTTATCCATCAGGTCAAGTATTCTCAACTCACGAAATTTATTCGGACCAGCGTAATTTAAGAGCAAAAATGATGTCATTCGGTGATCTTATATTTGATGCTACAGAATACAACAACACGGATAATAATATATATTATCGTGCAAACACTTATGATCATGAAAAAATTTCTTATTGTTATTTTTTGTATGTTATTACGTAAGCACAACAATCCCAAATTAAAACTCAGTTAGCCAATCACGACTTTTAAATCATGATCATAATTGCACGATAACATCGATATTGGATCATGCGATGATAAAATATCACAAAATTTGTTCTGTCGGAACAAATGATTGGTCGAAACATGCCGCTACGCGGCACGTGTCAGCCAATCATTTGCTCCGACAAAACAAATTTCATGATATTAATCGTTGCATGACCAATATCTTATAATTACCATATTTATTATTATAATTCATCTATGCATCGTTCAAAATATTTAGAACAACAGAATTCTTTTATTATTGCAAATTACTTTAGTGTAAACGCTGTTACACATAATCATACGTTTCTACTCTCTTCACCCTATACAATTGAAAATATTTCTTGGTCTTTGCTCACTATTCCATTAATTAATTCCAATGGTTGAGTATACTTATTTTTTATCCTATATTTTATATTTAATATTTATTCGGAGTTAAAATGTTTTCTCTATTTAGATTATAAATATGATAGTTTTTTAATAAACAAAACTATTCCATCAATCAATGATTCTGTCAGTTCATCAACAGCCTTCTTAAACATCACCTTTAATCATCCTGTTGTTTTGTCAGCGCCAACTAGCAACATCACTATTTACAAAACCTCTGATAACAGCATTAGACAAAGAATTTCCACAATAATGCATGATTTCTTTAACATCAGTTCAGATGGACTTAGCATTAGTATAAAAGTCATTAAAAGCACATTTAACGAATATGGTGAACAATATTTTGTGACAATTGATAATAATTTCGTCAAAGGTGCCGACTGGAATGAACCTTTAAGAGGGATTCATGATGGCATTTGAATTCTTAAAACTGGTAATATATTTTTAATTTATCATTTAATTCGTGATCCGTATACCAAACAGGGGCTTCATATATTATCATATATAGTAAAATTGGGGAAAATCAATTATTGTTTATCAAATTTCTGGAATCTGACACTGTCAGAGCAATAACGAATTTTTTACTAAACTAAGCTCTTCTCTACTAAACAAATGTTGTAGAGCACATTCTTGCGATTCTAATGGTAGTAAAATCATCAAAATTGGACCACTAGATCACAAGATATCGTTAAAAAACTTTTCGCGGCCATATATATTGTTTACATAGAAACTCTATATAGTCACGAAAAGTTTTTTAACGATATCTTGTGATCTAGTGGTCCAATTTGGATGATTTTACTACCAATAGAATCGCAAGAAATGTGCTCTACAACTTTTATTAGTAGAGAAGTAAGGGTAGCTTAGTAAAAAAAATTAGTTATTGCTCTGACAGTGCCAGATTCCAGAAATTTGATAAACAATAATTGATTTTCCCCATATATTACTATAGATTTTCACTGTTTGGTATATGGATCACGAATTAAATTTCATAATTTATTATCTGCTTTATCTTTTTACCTTTTTGGATTTTTAGGTATACCTAATAATCGGAAGTCAAGACCAGGTAGCGCATAGCGCGCATTATGTTTATGTTCATTTAAAATATTTCACATGGTTCTTATTGTAATTCCTTGTAGATGAAGCTATTATGGGCCTAGTACGTCTCACCCGAGAAGCCTCCAAAAGATTTTCAGCATTTCAAAATAATCAACCAGCATACATAGCATATATTGATAGCTTATTGAATGATCTTTCTAAAAAAGTGCCAATAAATCGTTGCCATTTAAGCTCAAATAATAGACCTCAGAAATTATTTCAAGATCAAATCGTTATTCCAATCCGTATAGATGCGGCAAACAATAAAACTGAAAAAACTGCCGCTAAATTGGCTTCTGATTTGTCCTATATGATTATGTTCAAAAATATCACTACCATTTCTTTTGGTGTAACAAATGATTTAGATCAGAGTTATGACTTTCGATTACTTGGTAGGTTTATGAACTAAAGTTGTTGGTGAAACTAATTAGTTTAACCAGAACCATCGGTGCACCGTTGAAAATTAGTTTTATCTATAACTATCGGTGCACCAGTTTCACCAGTTTCAACTGCAACTCTATTATGAACTCGTTCAAAATGCTGAAAAGTTGAAGAAATACTAATTTTTCGTATCATAGGGTTTATTCAGAATAATTGGGATGAATACAAGTTACAAATAACCACTGGGGTTATGGTTTTTGTATTTTCTAGTATATTATTCCATATACTAAGTTATAAGGTAAATTTTATTTTATCAATATTCTTTTAAGAGTTTTTTTTTCATAGAGAATATTAATACAGTAAAATTTTGTTTAAAAAAAAGTTAAAATTGGAATATTTTGAGAAAATAAATTTTGCTATATATATAATTGGATTAATTATTCCTAATTTTATTCTTTCTATCCTTTTTGTCATTAACCATTCTAATGATGTACCGGAGATATATTGGACTAGGTACTTATGCAAAATAATTTTATTTCTGTTTGACATTAAATTAATGCTAAATTATTGTCGTTTTATTTTTAAACTTTGTCAAAATACGATTTGAAGTATACTATTTCTCTGTGTTCCATTATTGATAAACTTTTGTATAATAATCGTTACTATTTATAAAGGGATTAAAGATCCTGTTTTTGGTGAAGGTTTTAAAAAATAGTTTAAGGAATATCGAAATTTAATAGCTATATTCATTATTTTGATAATGACTGATTTTGAATACTTGATGATTTTGAAATATATACCCAAATTTATTAAAATCTTTGGCCAAAATGAACAGCTTGGATATATCTTTGAAGTTGCGATTATATTTGGTGCATTCTTTGATATAACTTTTAGGAATATTCCACAAATCATTATTCAAGTAAGTAAAATTTTAACGTTATGTAATCTATGAATTACTTATATACACAGTAATGTTCTGTTAAAATCAAGCCGTTGGTGGCACTATGTCTATTCATATGTTATTAATTTTTCAAATACCATATCTCGTAATATTATGTAAATAGATCTTCTATTACAAATCTGACCTCGTTTTGGTATATCTTACTGTTCCACTCCTTTTGCTTATCACGTCTAGTCTTAAGATTTTCATGATAATCTGCTGTTTCGTGTGCAAAAGAATAACTTTATGTCTTATCATGTGAGTATACAATAATATTTATTTAATTCGATTTTTATTAATAAATAAATTTTATTCTGACCAAATCAATTCATTAGACGGTTAGTACAAGTTTTCTAATAATCTTATAAATTTAGTATTTGTTATCATATATTACCTCTTATCATGTTTATTATTATTTTTCATATTAAAGGAAGTATGTATTAAAATTCATATGAAATAATTCATTAAGAAATTATAATTAAATATATTTTTAATAATTTATAAAATATTATTAGTTCGTAAGTATTACTTTTAATTTGATAAAAAACACTAAGTATTCACTATTAATTTATGACATCAAATAAAAGGTCAATATATATTTTATCATTGTTAAAATTAAATATGATCAAAAAGTATTAACATAATTTATATTTTCAAATTAAAGATGTAATTTTTATGGAAAATGCAAAAAATGCAATCGAGCTAATATTTCTCCAGCGTGGTGCAAATTATGTGGTCCTTAAAAAACAATTAAAGGATGGACAAGTGGAAGTAAAGATCTTGATGAATATATTAACGGACTTCAACTTAATGTAGTAGAATATGAAAAGATGATTGAATGGATTCCGTTTGAAAGACTGATCAATTTACAAAAGATTAGAGAATATGAGTCAGGAACGATATTTATGGCAACATGGTTAGATGGTATAAGAGTAATTAAAGATGGAATCGCACAATCACGTAATGAATTATGTGGTGTTAACATTAAAATATTACGTGGTATTCGAACATGCGATTTGTTTATAAAAGAAGTAGGTTAATTTATTTATTATCGTACAGTGTTATTCATGTTATTCACAGTATCTAACAATGTAATTAATACATTTAAACCTTTTTATAAGCTTACAAATTATATGAAGCAAAAGGAAAGTGTTGTATATGGAATTACTCAAAGTACAAAAACAAATCGATATGCAATCGTAATACCGGATGAATTTAATTCCAGGCGAAAGAATTCAAACGGAGTATGCAAATACTGTAAAAATTATAACACTTCACCTGCTTGGTGCCAATCCTGTGATCCTTGGAGAGAAGAACTAGAATGGACAAATGAGAATAAGGAGATTAATAATCTCATTAAAGAATTCATTAAAGAATACAAATTAAAAACTACAGAATATGAAAAGGTGATTGAATGGATTCCATTCAATGAACTAACTAATTTACAAGAAATCAAAGGAGTATCAGATCTCGCATTCATGGCAACCTGGGATAAAGGCGTACGAACAATTAAATATCAATCTGGAGAATATATACGGTCACGCACTACATCTTCTGTTGATATAATGAATTTGAATTATTCTCAAACAAACACCTTGAAACTTTTAGAAATCGTAAGTTAAAAGTACTTATATATTATTAGTTTATTATTGCTTGAAACAGTATTACTTAATTAATTAATATATTCATATTATCTTAGGTTAAATTTCATATACAATCAGAAGAATATCGAATCCATGGAATAACTCAAAACACAGAAATTGGTCAGTACATGCTTGTAATTGATTTTTATAGCAATAAAAGAAAGTCAGTCAATGGAATTTGTGAATACTGTAAAAGATATAACACCTGTCCAGTCTGGTGCCAATTATGTGACCCTCCAAAAGTGGTACAAGAAGCAAGTGGCGATAAAACCATAGATGACTGCATTAAAGAATTTCAACTTAAAGCCACAGCATTTGACAACGTTATTGAATGGATTCTATTTAATAAGCTAGAAAATATAAAAGATATTGGTGAAGGAGGGTTTAGTGCAGTTTATTCAGCAATTTGGTTATCTGGTAAAAGAATGGTTAAAGTTGGCGATAATTTGAATTATGTACGATGTCGTAAAAAATCTTTTGAAGTTGCTCTTAAGACATTGCCTGGTTCTCAAACAAGTTCTTCCGAGTTTTTAAATGAGGTAAACCCAAATTTATTTGCTTACCGTATTTTGATGTAATAATTCACGAATGTATAATACCGTATTTGCGTGTAATAACGTGCAGGGTGTAATTTCAAATTTGGCCAAATTAAGCTTAATTCGGGCTATTACTCGAAATAATGCCTCGGCGTGCTATTATACACGCAAATTCGTTATTCAAGGAAGCGCATATTTGATATTTTGAATCACTTAATAAATTTTGTGCGAAAAATTGTATTTAGTGATAATAATATCTCATATATTTGAAGGGCATATTATTTTGGGATGTAAATGGGCTTGTTTCGAGTCAAATATACTGTTTTCAAAATAGTGGAAATTTCGAAATAATGCCCATGTGAGTTATTACAGACATACAAATACGGTTATTATAAACCTACAGGATATAATCTTATAAAATTTATTCATATTTTTCTCATAAGTTTAAGAATAATATTCAATGTAGTTCACTTGAAGTATAAGTTATGGATTGACTCAGAACACAAAAAATGGTCAATATTTGATGGTTTATCAATTTGCCAATAGAGGAAATCTTCATGAATTTTTAACCAAACACTTTAGTGATCTTACATGGTCTAAGAAATTAAAACTGCTTGCTGATATATCTTATGATTTATCTCGAATTCATGGAACAGGGCTTATTCATTATGACGTTCACAGTGGTAACATTTTATTAAATAAAGATATCGATGGAAATATAATTTCGTACATTTCAGATCTAGGATTATCTAGAAAACAAGATGAGCATAATTCAAAAGGCGTTTATGGAGTAATTCCATATGTTGCTCCCGAAATTTTTATTGGTCAACAATACTCACAAAAAGCAGATATTTATGGTTTGGGTGTTATTATGGCAGAAATAACAACTGGAAAAAGGCCTTATTACGGGTTTAAACTTGAATCCGAACCTTTATTAGCTATTGTTTATAATGGATTGCGTCCAGAATTAGCCGAAGGAACACCTTATTGCTACATTGAATTGGCTAAAGAATGCATGGATTCAGATCCACAAAATCGGCCAACTGCTGAATACGTTCATTTAAAAATTAATCATTGGAAAACAATTTTAGAATCAGAAGATTTGACCTATAATGAGGAGCTTGATATAAAAAAAAAATTCATTGAGGCTGATAATATAATCAACAAAACATCGTTAACGTCTCAAGATATCAAAGGTATTAACTACTTTACATTGCTTTTATTGCTTTTACGTTTAATAGTCTAGAATTAAGTAAAATATTTTCATTATTTTATTAGCAACTTCCCAATTTAGTCGATTTAGTTTTCCTCTTACGAGGCAAATTGCAAGTTCATTTCTTGATTTCCCAGCTGATTCTAGCATTTTATATAATATAACATGGACAAATAAATTATATGAGATAAATTCTGATAAACACTGTGAGACAAAATAAACTTTGATTGGACTATTACGCATATGCTGTAGATAGTGTAACATACTCTGTTACATACGTAAAGTTATTAGTCTAACGCTAGTTAATCAGGAATGTGAAAGATTTTGAAGTAATCGATCTAGGCTGATTTGAGTGAAGACATGTGGGTACATGGCTTTATAGGTTCCCTAGACTTGGTTTGTTGTGTTAACACCTGATTATACTGATTATAGTATGAATTTTTATTAAATGTTCAAGTATGGAAATTTATTGTTTTGTGGGCGGTAAGCCGTCACATCAATGTGGGGACTTCGAAATTCGGATTGACAGTTGCTAATAACTGACAGAAAGAGTCAATGACAGATCCATTGACTGTTGTGAAGAGATTCAAACCAAAAGTGAAGAAAAGGTACATAAAATTGTTTTTCTGTACTGGGAAAAATGTGTTGTAATGCATCTCGTGTAGAACAATACCATTTTGTTAGCTGCTTTGCAACTAATAATTATATATTATTATTAATTACATACTGCTGATGGTTAATTTTTTCATTAATATTTATTGCATTCAATTTGTAAATACTGCTTATATATAAATTTATAAAATTTTATTTATGAATATTTGACAAAAATTTGTTCAAATAAGCTTATTATTTATTTAAATAGCACAAATTGTATAATAAAATTTATATATTTAATATTTATTTACATGGTTTAAATTAGCTCGCACATAAATATACAAGCATTATACAAGCACTATAAAATTTTTATTATGTAAAAAAAAATAATTCTGTATATATAGTTGAACCAGATCCTGTCAAAACCGATAACCTGTCAAATCCGATAAAAAATTAATCTACCAAGTCCGTCCGTTTCTGCTTTATGAATCTAATCCGATAACCTCACAATACTGTTACAAAACTTGTGCACCATGCATACCGGTTGGGGAGGTTCAACTGTATAAATGTTACAATAAAATTACTATTATCTATAAACAAGAGTAGTACCATAGTCTACGTGTTACATATATAATGCTTCGTTTCTAGTACAATAATTTACAATTATTTATTCATTCAAATTCAAATATACTTCAAAATTGCTAGAAATTTAAATCATAAAGATCATTGTAAAACAAGGTAACATCTACTCTCATACTCTATAAATTTACGGGTATTTTAAATTTTACAAATTAAAAGAGTAATCTTAAATTTTAATTATCATTCCTTTAAAAACAACTGTTATACCTTATACAATTTAATCTTTAAATAATTTTTGCATCTGCTCAATATGTATGTTATCTTCATTACTTACAAAATTGTCTGAGTTATTCGTTTGCGGATATGTACCTTTTAATTCATCATGGCTAATAAATCTGCTTGAGTAAACTGCCGAAGAATGTATAGAATCCAATTCATTATTGATAATAAATCTGCTTGAATAAATTGCTTGAGGATGTATGGAACCTAATTTATTATTACTGAATACATTTTTATTATACTTTTCAAACTCTGTTAAAATTTCCTCATTTTGCCATAGTGAATAAGTTTGTAAATTTCTGAAGCATTTGGCCGTTTCTCTGGATTATTGTCCCAGCATCTTTTCATAAGATCATTATAACATTGTGGTACATCTTCAATAACGGCGGGTCTTACACCTTCACAAACTTCTAAAAGAAGACATAAGTCATGATTTTTATCCGAAAATGACAACCTTCCAGATGACAATTCCCACATAATCATGCCAAATGAGTATATGTCAGATGCCATCGTATATTCTTTCTTGCGTAAAGTTTCTGGAGCCATATATGGAAACACACCGTAAATTCCATCTGATCTCATCAATACTTTATTAACTGATTCTGAAAGCCCTAGATCGCCGATATAGGCGTTACAAAGATTATCTTGCAATATGTTTCCACTATGTAAATCACGGTGAATAATGCCATGACTATGAATTGTTTGGAGATCTTCAGCGATATGGAATAGTATATTTAACTTCAATTTCCATCGTATTTGTACAACTTCATGTAGATTTTCACGTAAAGAACCTCTTTGTGCGTATTGCATTAGCATTATTAAAATTGTAATCATTGGTTCTATTATCTTTCGATATGCCATAACATCGTAAAAATTTTGAATTTTTGCTTGCAATATTATAAAATGTCCTTAACTGCAATACAATAATCATTAGTAAAATATATATGAACAATAGTTAAATTATCAAATATCTACCTCTTTTATGAATCCCTCAGAATTATTTTGTGATCCACGTAGAAACTTAAGTGCAACATATTTGTTTAGCCATTTAGCTAAGTGTACAGTTGCAAACCCACCTTCTCCAATTTTTTTTATAATTTGCAATTTTTTAAACGGAATCCATTTTAATGAAGTAGAGTTTACAAATTCTATCGCAGGATCTCTATTTTGATGCTCTATCACAATATCAGTATTTTGCTTTACTATAAAAGAATCTCTATCAAAATTCTGCCTCTATAAACAAATATTATATATTAGTTTAGCATACTTTAATACCCAATTTTAACAAGATCAAAATAATTTAAATATAATTACATATTTATAAAATGTTGCGATGATTATTTCAAACCCTTTAAAACTGAGCAATAATAAAGAGGTAAACCAATTTATATAAGGTATTATATCATAATTGATAGAATAGACCTTATAGAATGTCAGTTAAAAATATCAAGTAAAAACAAAAAAAATGTTATAAACGTTGCTAATAAAGTATAATAATGGTGAGTATTTTTACCTGAATAGCTAACTGAGGCAAATCTTTAAGAAACAAATTGATATATCCAGCGAGGAATAACTTATTTACACTTGAATGAGATAACTTTGCATTAAACAATAAAACATTAATTTTCAATATATCAATGTCTATCACAGAGCAGCTTACAAATGTAGCTATTACTACATTGCTTTTAAACCATGGATATAATTCTGGTTGTGAAAGTTCATGGATCAGTAGGCATAAATTGAATATAAATGGTGCTATTATACAAAGTATGCTTTTTTGAAATGTGAAGTTGGTTGGTTACAATTTATGGGATATTAAAAGGTAAAAGGAAAGGTTTAAAGGAATACCTAAGATAAAGTATGAAGTCGAAATCCAATGAATATATATATGCAAACATAAAATCGACTATCCAATCAAAAACTATAAATAACATTCTGAAAATTAAGTTATGTCTCTAAAATAATCACGTAAATTATTTAATATGCTTGTAAAATAATTTATATTAATAGCTCAAAAATTAGAAACCAATATTAGACTTACAAATTTTCGGTATGGAAATAGTGAAAGAATTACTAAAAAAAAAAGGCCATAATCCAATAAAAATTAAATAATATCTATATCTAGCCCAAAAACCAATACCTAAAAATTTTTTAATTCAAAAAAAATATATTAACTACACACAATGATATATCCTGTCATGAATGAACACTTTTTACGATTGTATTCGAATAATTTTGTACCGTTGAATCATCTCTGTAAATTAATTCGAACGTAACCAAAATCATCCGAATCCAATCACAGATACCGGAAATTTGACTTCAAAATTTAAAAGAATCTCAAAATAAATTATTAATTCGGTAATATTAAAAATACTTACTTTCAAGTCTAAATCCGTATTGATCATCCAACTTACTAATTTTCTCTAATTTAGATATCATTGTAACATCTCTGTTCGTTATCAAATCGTTTAATACTTTAACAACATTAAGTACAGTAAGATTTTTTATTCTATCACTTCCCGGCAATATTTGAAATTCTAATAAAATCTGATTATTAACAGGATGATCCCATTCAAAAAGACTACTCGCTACTATATTTGAAGGATTTAGCGGAACAGAATATGCAAGCTCATATTTTAATTGTTCGAGAAAATCTAATCTTTTGATTTTCGAAAGACTATAGAAATAAGATGTCTCTCCTTTGTTTAGACGGACCAATGCATATTCTACATCTAAGTTAATTGTTATTAGGTTTTTTAAAGGATATTATATTATAGAGGATTAGTTTATGATCATTTGATAATTAAATATAATCTAATGAACAAATAATATACTTGCCTCCAAGGTCTTGGGCTAATTTTGATTCTACAAATTCCAATAGACTTTATTAATACCTTTCAACAAATATTTTCATAAACAACGTTAAAATGTAATCTTTCTTACCTGTTGTCAAACTCCATCTAGCACCTGACAAAGGTTCACCAGATATTAAATCTTTAATAAAATTGTTATCCATAACAACATAGTATCGGCTTTGTGATGAAGCAAATGTACTGCTCAGAACTTTTATAGAAATTGTCTTCGAATCTAATGAGATATTGAATTTGTCAGTGTTATTTTGTGCATTATAATATAATTTCAATATCGGATTTGTGCCACTATCTTGGTAAATTGAAATATTTCCTATTGACAATGCAATTTGATTATAAAATGTCACATTGATCAATAGTTCACTTGTTGAAAAGGCGTGAGTTGCATTTGGAAATGTTGTGTTGATATTTAAATTGTTAGGAACATGATCTATAAAAATTTTTCGAAATTAGAATTCATGAAATTCTCTCTTAAAATGGTTTTAAAAAAAAAATAAAAAGAGAGAGAAAGCTAGGTACCGAGATCAACAAATTTTTTGACAATAGTTGTTGTTAATGTCCAATTGCTTGTATTCGGTATTGTAGAATTTGCATCCGAAAACATCCAAACAGTATTGTTAAAAAATACACCATTCGGTATCACAAGATTTCCAAGTATTGGAGGTGAATCCCAAATATTAAATATATTTCCTTGGATGTCATAAATATAACCAGTGAAAATGTTATTGGTTTTCAAGCGAACTATTAAGAGGAATCCACCACTCCACAATTGGTAGATCTTATCCACATTAAAAGCAGTATCATTAATGTTCATTATCGTAGATTCTTTTACTATTCCACTCGAAAAGAATGATACTTTAGAGAAAGTATTTGAAGTATTACTCGCTTTAATGCTAAAAATACAAGCTAGTCCAGGATCGTAATATGTAACATCACATGTTTCGATATTTATCGAAACTGCTTGTGACATGTCTTGGTATATTAATGCAGGCCGTGTCATATCAGTATAATATGGTGGGCGAATAAATACTACATGTGCCACTCACTGACTACCAGAGGGTCCTGCCATTATGAAACAATATCCACCATCAATCGTTGCAATTATTTTGTATTGATGAGATGAAATTATAGAAAAGTTACTTCCATACGAAAAGCTTACATTACGTTGGTCTCTGCAATATATAATTTGTGTGTTTTGTTACATAATATTACATATATATGGGTGAAGTCAATAGAAAACAGGCAAGTTGTTTTTAGTAACTTTTTTTAAAAGTTGAATTAAAATATTTTAGTAATCATCAAACCAAATTTAATAACAATTTTTTATTTTAATTTTATAATTAGATAGGTTTAGAATAAAAAAAAAGTTTTATTAGATTTGGTTTGATAATTGTTGAGACATTTTGATCTAAAGTTTAAAAAACTTTTACTTAGAAAATATTTGTCTTCTATTGTATTGTTATGTCATTAAAACTTACGAAATAGAATATTTTTTCCATCTTATATATTCATTTTGAGACACACGATTGACCCATATAAATCCATACCTCTGGGAAGAATCGACCACTAATGTACCCAATGATGATGTATCGCTTGTAGTAAAATTGATAAATCCAAGACTTATTTCTCTTTATTAGATTGTACACGTGATCGTAAATATAGGAGGTTAGAATTAATCCAAATTTAAATTAATGTACAGTCAACTCTCTTTATTCTGAACCTCTAAATAACGAACTCTGGATATATTGAACTAAAAAATTTGAATTTTATAATAGTTCGGTATAAAAAGAAGTTCGGTTTCTTAAGAAAATATAGTAGTTTTATATAGCGAACTTTTTTTAACAGCCAGAACCAACAGTTCATTATAGAAAGAGTTGACTGTATGCAGAAAAAACATGCACTACATCTTACTGAATAACATTCCCTTCCCAATCAATAAACGTTCCAACTTCCTCATGCGTTTCCGGACCATTCCCAGTATTATTTCGTAAAAACGCAATCATCATATGATCAAATGACAAAGGAAAAATACGAATAAGATCACGTGGAGGATTAGTTGAAATTGGACAAAAATTAAAAGTAGGAATAGCAGTTATGTTCATGTTATTTGTACTAATGCTGATAGACATAATATTCGGATAAATTAGTCTTAGATGCAAGTAAGATTCAGAACAATTATTTACACCACTACGAATTAGTCGTAAGATTATCGGTCCATTTGGGTAACTGGCTGCATTGAATACATGAAGACCGCTACTTTGTTCTATTATCCATGAAGTACGTGTATTGGAATTATACCAGGAACGTAGTACGAAGTACGAAGTGTATACCAGGAACGGAGTGATGCATATCACGTAGTACCAGGAACGGAGTGATGCATATCACGTAGTGATACCAGGAACGGAGTGATGAATCTACGTAGTGAAGGGTTATACGGCGGGCCAGGATGGCGTGCGTCCGCAAAATCTTGGATCTGATTGGTCCACGTGATGCCATATGTCACTTGGTGCTTAATTCTCGCATGTCTATCGTCGCATGGACCGATGATACTGCTTGTCCTATGATATGTTAATGTGACTAGTACTACATCTGACCATTAAAAAAAATGCGATTATCCGTAGAATGAAATTACAAATGCTATAATAACCAATAGTAAAAATGTGCTTTTTAGACGTAAATATCGGTGGCCCGATACAAATTTTCATGTCTATTCGCTCAATAATTGGCATTTTCATAGGATTTTTTATTGGCCTGATTAAATGATAATCTCTGATTATCGAAGATGAGAACGAAAGAATTTGTAACTCTTGAAGCGTAAGTTTTCCAAATTTATTTCTGTTGTTTTATTACCTAATATATGCTAAAACGTTTTGTATAATGGTCTTAAGTTGAAAACAAGTGCAATAACAAGAACAATAGCTCCACAATGGATAAAAAAAATGATATTAATAAAAAAATTACATTCCACTAAAATTTAGATTATTGATTTCTCGATTTTTCCATTTTTCGTAAATTTTTGGTTTTTGCCGTCCAGTTTATTTGATAATTAGAATCATAATGTTGATATGCTTTAACGCTTTTGATTGGATATGCACTTCGTGATCAAAAATGTTAAGACTAAAATATCGATGAGCAAGTTATGATCAAGAATGTTATCGAAATTTAAATTCTAGCAATTGTAGTACCAAATCAACCTTAACCTTAATCACATACGGTATTGTTGTACTAGTAGTAAAAGCATTGCCGCCATAGTCCTATATTTATCTATTGTATGAGAATTGTTTAACCAAACATCGCTTTAACAGGTTTTTGTGCATGACGATCACTATAAAAAATCTCTTTTTTTTTACTGTCTTTCGGAATTGCACTAACTAAATTTGTCATGAATCACATTACATGTCATCATACTTAAGGGATGTTTAAGTGGTGCGTCTGGTGCGGGTCCCTAAAAGTCCAGGGTCGAACGAGTTAAGAAACTAGTTCACCCCCTTGTCAAAAAAAATGTGAACGAGTATTATAATCACATTTAGATCGACGCAAATTAGCCAATTAGAATACCAAAATTCCCAGTCGGGATATGTCGGAGCGCATCGAAATCATGGTCGGTTGGATCGGAATTGACCCAAGATCATAAAAAATTTTATTAATAAATCATTAAGTAAAAAATGCCCAGCTGATGATCTTGCTTAGAACTTGCTAACAACTAGAGCTAGACGCCGACCTAGATCTGACATATCCGACCCGGAAATTTGGAGATAGCTCTGTAAACATCGGTTTAATCTTGTTTTATTATTACCGAAATTTGCTGATTTAGTTAGTGCAATTCTGAAAAAATTAAAACTCATAATTATTTATACTGCTGCAAATTTATTGCATATATATCGTCATATTAATTATATTAATTCATATGTTCTTTAACGAATCGAAATAAATATAGTACTGCACTTAAAAATGCAAGCGAATCACGTGATCAAAATTTAAATATTGGATAACTTATTAGCAGTTAGTATAATTAAAAAACTTCAACATTTAAGCAAATTGAAAATAATATATGGACGTGTTTTTGTAAGATAATCTGCGCTGTGCACCAAGTAACAATGCATGCTAGTTAAGACAAAATAGTCAAGACAAAAATGTGGTAAAAGATTTTTTTTACTATGCTTATGTATTAATGATAATAAATTTTTAAAGATTTATATGTTGCAGTTTTATCTTGCATTGTTTTAAAAGCTCATTAGCCCTGGAAATTATTGAAA
>QKWP01000164.1:268303-338546 GCA_003550325.1 Gigaspora rosea | reverse complement strand
CAAAATTTGTTCGCTATACCAGTAATTGCAATATATAGTGGGTTAGTTTGAATCAGTATAAGCTAACTATAAAAAGTTTTTACAAAGCTCATTACTCCAATAACAAATACTGTAGTATGTAGCTTAGTTTTATTGGTGAATGCCAATTGTTAAAATAAATAGTTCATTTATCACCTTTTGAACATAACCGTAATTTATTGGTTAGTAGATCGACAAAACTACGAGTCACTGAGAAAATTTGTTGATTATCAGATAATCTGGGCGGCAAAAATTCCGACCAAAAATTCTAGAAATAAATCATTAAATATTTGATTGAATGTAACTTTTTTTGATATTCGCTAATTTATTCACTATTTTTTTATTAATCATATGTTTTATCTATAGCGGAGCATTTGTCGTGTTCTTGCACTTGTTCTTGCATTTGCACTTATTCTTGAACTTGAGACCATTATACAAAACGGTTTCAAATTCGGGAATTTTTTAGCCCAAAATAGTTTGTAAATATTAGGCAATCAAATAACAAAAGTAAATTTGGAAAATTCACGTTCACGATCTTGTGCTGTTTAAGGGCGTTAATAAGCACATCAAAAAATGATATAATAATTACTCGAATGTTATAATTACCCGACCATGATAATAGTCATAATCATCTTACGTATTTCTGTTAGTTTTCTTACATTTAGACCATATTTTTCGAATACGACCAATCAAAAATGTTAAAGCGAACAGACCCAGAATTGAAGTATATAGATAGATTAGAAAGTTAATTATACTTATTTTATATTTAATTTTTCTATATAAAATTTTGATGGGATAAAATGCGCATGATTCATAAACATGCGCATTAATGCGCATTTATGCGCATGATTGAGGAATCATGCGCACGCATGAAACCCATCTCTAATCAGAGTTAGTAAATAGTAGTAGACAATAAAGCTAAACACCGGTAGTAGGTGTTTTATAAAGCTAGCTGTGTAAGATTCAAATACTCAAAAGTAAAATAAAGATGTTTTGAATTCTACCACTTACTATTATCATCTTTTTTGATAACGGATTGATAAATCTTTTCAAAAGTCATTATACAGTAATCAACTATGTTTTATGTACCGAACTTATGATAAATTTGGGGGCTTCACTTTAATTCCATCTATAATTATTCCATCTGCATAACTGATATGATCCAGATTTGTGGGTTTTAAATGTAACGGTACTCAAAGTGCTTTTTTTTTTTTAAAAAAAAATGGTAGTGCTACGAAGGTTTATTTGCGTACTCTCTACTATAAGTCATTTATAAGATGGGCCAAAAAAAATTATTTTAAAAGTTGCCGAATTTAAGCAACCCCTAAAAATTTGGATAAAATGGGTGGCTTAGAGGGTTGCTTATTTTCGGACCTATGCAGTATTGCTTTATAAACATAAATTATAATGAAAGTATTTTTTTTACAATCACAATCTTAATAATTCTGAATAAATCTGCGTAATGACACCCATTTCTGGACTGAACCTGTAATAACAAGTAATTTTATGTCAATTTTTGTCATTCGCAATTGTTAAATTTGCTTAGCACTAATGAATTGTACAGGCCGCTGTTCTTACCCATTTTCAACTGGGTTGTCATATCATCAACCGGATGAACCGACCAACCGTGGTTGACCCGATTTTGCTTGATCCCTGCTGTAATCGAACAATAATAATATAAAAAATTTATTTATAGCAGTAGCATAATGCTGCACGTTTGATAACCAATTAGCCAATAGAAACTGAACCAAACCTATCACCGTACTATAAAATTTATCTTTTACATTTTTGTTATAGAAAATTTATTTAACGCCTGTTGTATCTTTATCTTCCCATTTTTGTCCAATCAGAATACGTTGATGAGTCAGTGATGATATGATTAACAAATGAAGAATTGATCTACGGGTTGATGAGTCTGACGTAGTATAAATGCAAATCCAGTTATTTTAGGCAAACATATACAATGTATGCAAGATCACTTGATTATCAGCTATTGTTTGATTTCCTTTTTGAATTTTGACTCTTAATAAACGCAAGATTGCCAGGTACATCTTGACTTTGGTGGTATTGATGGACGAATTTTATTATTATTAACGATGCACTTGTGATTTTTGAGTATAGACCGTGGATATTTCACGGGCCTAACAGGCCGGACTAGGGTATTGAATTTCAGGCCCTTAGATAGGTTAAGGACTCAGAAGTTGAGCTCTTACATAAACGGGCATTTCTATTACCTGACTCTACTCAGCTCATATGGAGACCTAGTTGTGAGAGAGTTATGGAGGCTACTGAGATCTCAAGTGATAATATTAAAGCAATTTAGCATAACTCGTCATTATATTCCCAAATTTGTCAATATAATGTTCAGATGATTATAAAAAAATAATTCAATTTAAACCAGCAATTCCCACAGACTCGTTGTCATTTAACTGTTGCAAATTGTAAGTTTGTAAGTTTTTATCCTTTTTAAATCAATTAAATTATTTAACATTAGATGATTTATTGGAGATTTTAGATGTGTATAGATATGTTAAATTTACAAATAATTTTTTTTTAGACTTCATTATGAATAAGTCCTCTCCATTTGAATCTTTTCATCCTGATAAAAGTTACACTACTCACATTAAAAATATTTTAACGGAGTATCCGGATGGATCCCAAATTCTTAAAGAAATCTTACAAAACTCTGATAACGCAAAAAGCACTGTTTCAAAGTTTTATTTTAGACCATAACACGTATCCTACGGAAAAGTTATGTGATCCAAGGCTTAATAGATATCAAGGGCCTGCACTTTTGGCTGCTAATGATACTATTTTTCAATGAAGATTTTAAATCTTTATCGTGTTTGGCTAATAGTGAAAAAAGAAATAAATTTGATAAAATTGGAGGGTATTTTGGCTATTAACATGGATGATAAATTTGAGTTTAAAATCTTAAAATTATTTTTTAATTTCAGTAATGGGAATTGGCTTCAATTCAGTTTTTCATATTACTGAAGTTAGTTCCATTATTTCTGGGTCCTCCTATGTTCTTATTGATCCTCATGCGCGTGGTTACTGTGATTTGCCACAAGGTCAAAGAGGCTTCAAAGCTGATTTTGTGAAGCACAATCTAGTAAAAAAGGTAAAAACTACGTTGTCGATTGTAATATTTATCTATTATGCAATATATATTTACTGATTATTTATTTTTTTTAATCAAAGTATCCTGACCAGTTTATGCCTTTTTCAGTTGCTTTAAATAATAACCTAAATAAATTTTATAATGGAATGATATTTCAATTTTCTCTTCGAACGAAAATAGATGCAGCAGAATCAGAAATTTCCAATCAAATATATCAGATTGATCAAATAAAAGAAATGTTTGAGACTTTCTTTCATGTTGACAACATTATCTGTCACATGTTTTTAAAATACATTGAAAAGATATTATTCTATGAAAGCAAAAAAGGCGAAACTAATTCCAACCTTTTATATCAAATTGAAGTTACTAATGCTAAAGAAATATTTGATAAAAGAAAATTATTGGCCAATAATATGATTTCTATGATAAAATCTTCACCAAAGTTTACAACTTTTGAGACTATTTATAAAATGAAATTTTGTCAAAGTTCCTCCCAATGCAATATTAAAAGTGAATGGCTAATTATCAACTATATTGCTGATGTCAATGATGAAAATTTCGTCAAATTTAAGAAATATATTCGCAATTGCAAGTTCGTGCCTAATGTTGGATTTGTTGCAAGGATAGATAACATGTCAAAGAATAAAGAAAAGCTTTATTGTTTTTTACCTTTGCCCGGATATAAGAATGACTTTTCTGTTTCTGTTAATGGTTGCTTCGCTGTCAGTAAAAATAGAAGGAATCATGAAAATTCCATGGATGAAGACCTGGTAACTATAATGATCATTAATTAATTATGTGTTGAATATACTTTAAATATACTTTAAATGTTAATATCTTGTCTATAGGCATCAGGTGATCTACTACGTCTTAAAAGTATGTAGAATAGGTATTTATTTGAAAAGGTTATCCCAGTGGCATGGAAAAAATTTTTATTACATGTAAAAAAATATGTATCATTTGAACAAATTTACACACTTTGGCCAATACCTGCGAATGGATCCTTTCGGGAATTAGATGAAAATGATTGTCTATGGAGCAATCTTTTACAGAATGTTATCGATTAGCTTGACCCTAGTCTCAGTGTTTTCTGTGGTCCATCAAAATATTTATCAATTAATAATGGAAACTTGAACGATAAGAAATTTGACAAATCTTCAGTTCTGCCAGAAATATTGGCCAAATTAGAATTTCCAATTTTTGTAAATATTCCAGAACCAATAGTCAATAAGTTAGAACAAAATATTTCAAAGCATAAAAAACTTTTGAATTATGTTACGCCAGAAAAAATCTGTAAATACATTCATGCCAACTTGAACAGATTAAATAATCTTGGTCGTCAAGAAAAATTAATTTTATTGGAATATGTTCTAAAGGTCAATAATGCATCTAAACTTTATGGTCTTCCTCTGCTCCCACTTGAAAATCAAACTTTTACTGCTTTTGAATCTCAGTCCCGAAGTAAATTCTACATTACTAACAATAATGAACATATTCTTGTTAGTAAAGATTACCTAGGAGAAATCGTTGATACCACAATGAACTTTTATCAATATTGCAAAATTGTGCAATAAATAAAAAGAATATCAACGTACAAATTCTTTCAGATGTTGAATTTGCAGAATTTCTTAAAAAATCTTTGCATAAATATAAGATGTGTTCTGAAAACTCTCAAGAAATGCAAATAGAAAAAACTCAAATACAATGGATATATAACATTTGGGAACATTTAAAGCAGACTGAAAAGAATTTAAAAAAATTTTTCAGATATTCATCTTTTACCAATCGAAAATAATAATGATGTTATAACTTTGAGGAAATTAAGAGAATCGCCAAAATGTTTATATCATCTGTCTCATACTTCAACTTTATTGATTCAAAAACTAATTGCACCATTGAAATTATTGGGTTCAACCTTTGTAGATCCTAAATTTGAAAAGCAAATCATTTTGAAATATGAAAGGTAAGTATTTTTATAACTTTATAATGTTATAAAAAAGTTGTGTTCTAAATATATTGTACATATTGCAGACTTAGAGACTATGTAATTGAGATCGATAATATTATGGCAGTCTTTTTATCAATTAGAGAATACCCTTCTTTCCCTTTAAACATCACTCAATCGACTCTTTCAAATTATTAGAAAGAAAGTTTAATCACCTATATTGGTACATGTTTGCGACGTGAACCTTCTTTTGATCAAAAAGTTGTAGATGTAATCAAGCAGCTTCCAATATTTAATGAGGTAAACAAGGATGATGCTATAAATATTAATTCGTTAGATACATTGTGAAGGAAGTATTATTTACTTTCTAAAGAAGAAGAACTGATATGTGGACTCATAATTTCGCCCTCTATATTCTTGGATGCCCATACTTCTGATGACATTCGTTTTATTCTTGAAAATGTGATCAAAGTAGAACAGTTGGATCAAAAAGGATATTGGAGAGAACATGTTACTTCACATCTAGGCTTTCAATCTCCTTATATTATGGATCAAATTATTGCAAAGCTTTTTGAAAAATGGACAACATTAAACTGTTTCATAGTTACCTTTCTAAAATAGCGTTCGTTGAAACTTTATCAGGTCGAAAAAAAACCAATAGAGCTTTTCGATTCCAATAAAATTTGAATAAAAAAATTGTTCTTTTCAGATGAATTATTTTTTCCTGTTAAAAATTATTCAATACATGATTACCTTATAAAGTTATATTAATTGGGAATGAAAAAATTAATAACTAGCGAGGATGTTAACCATCGAATAGAAGAATATAAATCTAGAATGAGTCATGATCAAATTTATGAAGTTCATTCTAAATCTCTTTTACTTTTAAATTATATTGATAATAATTAAACGGTTTTTCAAGATAATATCTCATTTAAAGAAAAGATTCAATCAGAAAAATGGATTCCAACCTTTAACTCAAATAACGAATTTACATTTTCAAAATATTCAGATTGTCGTGATCAATTGCATGCAGCCCTAGTTTCTTATACAATGCCAATAGTTAACTATAGAATAATGAATGATAACTTGTGCATAACTTTCAGATGGGAACGCATTCCGCCAACAGAGATTGTAATAAATCAACTATTACATTTGTTAAACATATTTGAAAAACCAAAAAAACATAATAAAATTGAATATAAAATTAGGGATCAAATTGATATAATTTACAAACATTTTACTGACATAATTAGTCAATCAAATGGATCAACTCACCTAAACCTTTTAAAACAAAAATTATTAGCAAAGAAATGGATTCTAAATGACGACAAACTTTATTCAACAGATGAAGTTGTATTTTCTTTTCCTAGTTTTATTCATAATAGTTATTGGGTTCAGATTTCACATCATAATAAAAGATATTCATTACTTTTTGAGAAACTTGGTGTTAAAAAAGTGCTTAATTCTGATAATTATTTTCAAGTGCTTCGTGATGCAAATTTTTCAAATCAATTACAAAAGATTAGTGTAATTTCTATAATTTATAATTTATCAGAAACTGAAAAAGATTTAGCAGGATTATTTATTCCAAATATGGAATATCAAATGGTAGACTACAAAACTGTTTTATTTAATGATATGGGTTCAAGAATTAATGATTTAATGAAAGACTTTAGTACTTTGGCACATACAGAGATTTCAAAAAATCTAGCAAATAGATTAAAACTTAGAAATTTAAGTGAATCTTTAACGGAAGGGTCAATGTTTAATTTTGGGCAAAAAGAAGAATTGACTACACGATTAAAAAATATTCTTAGGGTATGTACTAATTATTATAAACTTTTTAAATAAAATTTGATATTTATTTGGCAACTATTTGATTATTATTTACTTAGGATTATAATCGTAAAGAAATAGTTTTTAAAGAATTTCTTCAGAATGCAGATGATGCAGCTGCAAGCCAGTTTTGTGTTATTCTTGATGACAGTCAATATTCAACCAAATACTTATTGAAACCAGATACTATGAATTGCTGGCAAGGACCTGCAATCTGGATATATAACGATGCGCAATTTTCTAAAGAAGATTTTAATTCTCTTTGTAATATTGGAAAAGTAGTAAACAACTACAATATGATAAAATTGGAAAATTTGGTCTTGGATTTAATTCATCTTATCATTTCACAGATTTACCACAACTAATTTCTGGTACAGATCTAGTATTTTTTGATTCCCAAAGGACAATTCTACCTAATAATAGTTCCGGTACTAGATTTAGTTTTAAGAATTATAATAAAAATCATATTTTCAATAAATTTAAAGATTAATTTGAACCTTTTTTAAACGTTAAAGGATGTGGATTTGAAGTTGATTACAATAAAGAATTTAAAGGAACACTTTTTAGATTACCATTAAGAAAAACCAAAAGCCTAATTTCAGATGTAGTTAATGATATTGATAAGGTTAAAGAAACATTAAATATCATAAAGAATGATGCAATGTCTGAATTAATTTTTCTCCGTAATGTAAGAAGTTTTGAAGTATTTAGAAAAACTAGCAAGAAAAATAATATGTTAATGCCTTTATGGAGAGTTGAAATTATAAGAAATGCAGGTAATCGCAAATTATATGGAAAAAAATTACAAGTATTTCAACTTGATGTTAAGCTTGAAATATTTATTGAAAACTGAATATTAAATATGTGTTATTGTATAGAAAAGAGAAACAAAAAGATAAAGTCATGGCTTATATGTTCTAGAGAAAATGACGCTAATCTGAAAACATGGGGTAGAATATCTGTAGCTATTCCTGAAATGCCAGCGAATTATTTATTAGCAAAAGAAATAGCACAGAATGGAAGTTTTCATGCATATCTTCCACTTTCAATTCCTTCAGAACTTTCAGTAAATTTAAATGCAAGTAGTTGGTCACTTTCATCTGATTGGAGAAGTCTTGTGTTTTCATATAATAATACTTTGAAAAATGATGCAAAAGCAACTCAAAACATAAAAATTCTGGATAATATTCTTCCGGAACTTCATGTAAAACCTTTTGAAGAATATATAAAAATAGAAATCATTCTAGAACTAGATTGTCAAACAATGCTAATTTTTAAGGCATTACACGATTATTGCTGATTTCAGAAAATAAAAATGCCGAAATGTTTAGATATGGACTGAAAGTGATTGAACTTGCATCTGAAGAAGGTTGCAAAATATTTTGGTCAACAATTAAGAATAGCACATATGTCAGTTTTAAGGATTGTGTATTTGTAACTAAAGAAACACCACAAGCAGTTGTTTACTTACTTGATAAACAAGAGTATCCTGCAGTTCTAATGAAAATTAAACATTTGGAAGAATTAGAAACATTACAACCTAGAACAGTTAGTCTAGAACTCGTTCGTAAAATTTTGAAAAATAAAGAAAACTTTTTAAATATGCAGAAAGATTATCTTTTCACTATATTTCATTATATTCTTGAAGATAAAAAATATGATGATCTTAAAGATATTAACTTGGTTCCATTATTTAAACATAATTTTGGAAAATTTCAAAGTGGTAAAACATATTATATTTTATTTCCTAATGCTGGACCACACTATTTTATTCCTATTAAATTACTTAAGTCACAAAAATTAATGGCAATATTTTCTGATGAAGATTTTCATAAAGCAACCAATATTCAAGATTTTGGTGAACCAACAATCAGTCACCTTTTATATCTAGAATTGCCTATTGAATCGGAACGAGACTGGAATCCACATGATATTTATTCGATTCCAAATCAACAATGGCTCGATAAAATATGGAAATATATAATGATCACTGAAATTGGGAATCCTAATCCTTTTGAACCATATTATTTATTCCCTTTATTAGAAGTTTATGATCCAAAAAATCCAACTAAACATCAACTCATAAGCATAAAAAATGCAACTTCCAGACCTTTAATAAAATATAAAGATCATTTATTCATAATAACATACAATGATCATTTATCACCTTCTGAAATTATTCAAACATTGGCAAATATCGGTCTTTGATTTACAAAACGTAATTGTTATAGCCACCTTCCCATTCGTTTATTATCACCATATAGTATTTTAATTGCTATAAATCAATACCAGTGTGTTGAAAAAAATCAGTTCAATAATAAGCACGATAGGGAAATTTTATGTCAGTATTTTTGTAGAAATATACATAGAGAGCCATTACATACCTATCAATATGTATCAATGAAGAGATTACCTATATGGCCTACTTATATCAAAGGTCCTGATGGAAACCCAATCTGTAAATCTATTCAAGACCCTGATGCATACTTAATACCAAAACCTGCAAATTCATTAAAGCCATTTACATTTTATCCACCAACAAATAATACTTATTATTTTGATACAACAAGTGAAGTAGATATGAGGAAATTGTTGTAATATGCAGAAGCTAAAATACAAGATAAATTAAGTTATGTAAAGGATATTATTGTTCCTAATATGAATACTATCCCTCAAAATCTGCAAGAATCTTATATAAACCTTTTAATTGAGATATTCACTGATTCTACTGATATTGATACAGTAAAGGATTATCTAAAAAATTTAAAAGTAATTCCAAATTAATCTTTCACTCTTTTCATTGCAAGAGACTTATTTGATCAGAAACATCAATTATTTAAATTTGTTTACAAAGATTCCAATCGATTTCTTCATGATAGTCTTCAAGATAGTTCATATTCTATAAAGATACTTGAAAAAATAGGATTTAGGAGAAGTGTTACTCCGGATATTTATATTAGATGTGCTGAAGAAATTCAAAAAAGATTTCAAAAAAATGAGGAAGATTTATTCAATAAAAGAGAAATCATAAGTGCAGCAAAGGGAACACTTTTCTATTTTTATGATCAATAATCTGAGTTATCATTTTCCGAAGAAGAATGGAATGAATTATCCAAAATTAAATTTGTTCAAACTTCAAAAATTAAATGTGGTCCAAATGAATTATTAATGAATTATATTATAGTTATAGTAAAAATAATTCCAATGAATTAGAATGTTTTGAAAATTTATGTTATCCAAAATATATGAATCTTGCATGGACTCAATTGTCATTTTTTGAAGATGAACCACCTGAAAATGTTTTAAAAAACCATGAAAATCTTGGTTTACCAACTATTCCAACAATTATTAATCATTTAAAAACAATCCAATCAACAATATCAAATCAGATGATTGGAAAGAACTAGGTAATCTCGGAAGTCGTTTATTATTTGAAGAATTAGAGAAAATTTATACTAAATTGGAAAATGATTGTGAAAAAATAAGAAAATATTTTCCTAAAAGGCTTAAAAGGCTTCAAATATTTTCAAATGGTACTGATCCATTTAATTCCTATGATTGGGTGACGGCTCCACAACTCGATCTAAAGATTGAAAAAGAATTTCAGTCCAGGAAGAAGAGCTGTTGTTAACATCTTTTAAAATATCCAAAACTTTTGGAATTGGCTGGTGTAAATTCTCCAGATATTCCTATTTGGACAACCTGAACCTAAAGAAGAAAACAATATTAATCGATTATCTAATCTATGTTAAAAGTTTTAAATGCTGGAAATGAAACCCTTTATAATAATGTCTCATTTAATATTAAAGGACAAGAAATTTATGCAAATTCTTTAATATTAATTTGTGCTGCACCATACTTTGAAGAAATATTTGTCGAATCATCAACAAATTTTAATCAAACATATAATGATATTGAACCTGATTCATTTCGTGTATTCTTAAGATGGTTATATGGAGAATCATTATCTCAAGCTATGCAAAATTATGAAAAAGAAGAAAATCGAGATATATTCTTTCAAATTTGTAAAGATTTATTATTAGCTTCAAGTAAATTCAACATCAGTACAATTAAGGAATTGATTGAATATAAATTAGTTACATATATTCATGACGATTTAGTTTATGATAATTTAGAAAAGGTTATAGAACTGGCCAATGAATATGAATTAGATGATCTTTTTAAATATTGTGAAGGTTTAAAAGATGTAATTAAAGACGAAGCTGATGAGCCAGAAAATAGTAATATTAGGGTAACTAAAAATAACTCAAGACCTTCCATCATAAATAATCTAAAACTTAGGTTTTTCAAATTCCGATTTTTTTTGAAGACAAGAACGGAACCTGGGCATAAATTCAAAGTTATTAATTAGTTTTTTTTTTTTTTTTTAAGATCGTAGTATAAATAAGGTACATATAGTTTATCGATATTTTATAAGATTATTAATTATGCGATTTTTTTTATTTGAAGTTATGAACATTTTTTCTTAATATAGCCGAATCTTATTATAAGCCTTTTTTAATTTACGCAAATTTTATACCTTTTTATGATAATTTCTTTATGTAAAGTTTTAAATAAATGCTGACTTTTTTACAGAACTTTTATGATATCATTAGGAACTAATTTAAAATTAATGAATCGAAAAAAAACTGGTTATATAAATATTCTGCGTCAATTCACAATTTAACTCAATTTTAAATTGACCTAAGTCATTCGGTGAAATTCATAATAACATAAAAATATACCAAGCGATAATATTAATTATACCGTACAATATTATGCTATTACGTAAGAACATTTAATCTAAGTAGACATTGTTTTTAAATTATTTTTATAAAGTCTGCTATTAACAGTAATAAAAATTGTATCATAAACATTTTTAAAATGGTTAACATTAGCTAGAAATTTATTTGTTATAGAAATACAAAGATTTGTCATAGCAATAGATTAACTTTGCACAGTTTATTCTTTGAACAATAACTAGGCAAATGCACAACATTATATGTCCGGAGCCAATATTTAATATATACACTATTATATTTAACATCAAAAATACTGCAATATAAGTAGATTACGTATCTGTTATTGTTTTTGTTGACAAACATTTTTTCCACTTTGCACAGGAATATATTGTCCTTCACTTCGCTCGAACAAATTACTTTTCCACTACCAAATATCACAAAATATTTTTTAGCAATTCATTCATTGTTTAAATAATTGGGCTGGTGCGGAGGGAAGTGGAGTGAAAGACCTATCTGTGGTGCACTAGATTTAGACGACGTTCGGCTCCCGCCCTTGTAATGACGATAATACTGATTTTGTCGACCTTTATAGATATACCAGGAGCGGAGTATGAAATACGAAGTATATGGTTTACAGGCAAGTTAAATGACTTCCGCAATCTTTGGTATCTGATTGGATAAAAAATCCTTGTGACTTTTTGTAACACCCCAAACAATACTAAAAAAGGTTATCAAAAGAAATTGCAAATCTAATTGGTAAAAAAAAATTCTTAACCGTAATATTGATGATGCAATGAAGTGTATACCAGGAACGTAGTACAAAGTACGAAGTGTATGGTTTACTGAAGAGTTAAATGGTGAAACTTGTAACTTTAGATTTCTATATTAGTTCATGTGTCTATGTTGATGTGCGTATGTACTGTACGTACGTAAGTAATTCGGTTATATTTCTATAGTGCGATGGGTTTAATTTTTTTGACCGGTCATTGATTAAACACAAAAAAGTAAATAATACAACAATATAACCTCTGTTAGTATTATTAATAGTTCTCTTATATGTTGTGCGGGAGTGTGATTCACAGTATCTGATTGAAAAAATATTGTGTGTGACCAGCACTTTTGAGAGGCGCCTAGAATTAATGTCCAAAGAAACTAGTAGTTTGATCCATTCTGGACCTTGCCGAGCGTACTATGGCTTTGATTAGTTCTTTTCAGCTATATAGTGTAATATGAATAACAAACTACATATCAAGCCCTTGAGTCCAGTGATACTATCGTAATGTTTCTGCGCCCCAATATCACGATATTAATTTATTCTACTCCTGCCTTATGAACATCATTTTTTCTTATATTATTATTAAATTGATCATACCTCCGATCTTATTACTAACTATAGTTATCCCGTTTTCCTTATTTGTTCTATGGATATATACCAGGAATGTAGTACGATGTACGGGAACAGAGTACAAAGTACGTAGAGTATAGTTTACAGTCGAGTTAAGTAAAGTTCACAATTCTAGGCTTCTGATTTGGATGATCATTCTTTGATTTTGTATGCATGCGTGCTGATGTTTCGTGCTTTTGAATTTACGGTAGGAATAATTTATTTAAAAATTTCTATAATATTACCTTATGTGTTTACAATATTGATTTTCTTTATATATACATTGACTTGACTATTTATCATCATGCTTTCTTGACTTATTGTGCTTATGTGTTAATTTTATAGCTTGTTTACTTAGTATTCTGTTTGGATTATCGATTTATGTATTGAGTCACTTAAGATTTTGTTTATATTGTTTGCCAACTATATAAAATCGTGCAGATTTACGTAATCATTTTTAACATTTACGATTGTTGCATATTCGATTATTATTTTTTTGTGAATATCAGGTATCTAATCGTCATTGCCCCTTAAATATATTATTATTGTTCGTGCATTACATGTCCTTAAAATTAATACCTTATCAACGCCCTCCCACATTGTTTTTCGTAAACTGACTCTTAAATTGATCGCATAGTTAATCGGATCAAATTAAGTGATATCCCGACTCAGATTTTTTATATGAAAGAACAATTGCTTTACTAATTATGAAATTGCATATATTAAATTTTATGAAATTAATAATGTGAATTTGACACTGAACTTATGCACTTTAACTCAATTGCGAATCAAAATTTGACTACCATAAATGGGCTGTGGACTAGGAAAACCCGTCTTTGAAGGGTGTTTTCCCTTTTGAGAAAATGGTGATTATTTGTTGTGAACCTTAAATTTTACCCCTTGATTTTTTAATCTAATTTAGTCATCAATCTTTGGTTGTAAATCTATTTTTAGAACACGATCGTTAAAAAATCGGTTTAACATTCAAGTTAAAAAATCACGATAATTTATTATATCAAATAGGGTAAAAAGTAAAATACATGTGGATAGAAACCGGCGCTTTAATTTGAATCAAAGTCTCAAAATTGTTGAAAAAGTGTCAAAGGTGGGTTTTCCTAGTCCACAACCCAAATAGTCAACTAGAATATCCCGATGGTTGCAATAATTAGATCATGTATATATTATCAGAATCTAATAGGCGTTTAGGAAAAATTATGTTAGATAATTCTATCTATACATAATATCTAGCATCATAGTGTACTAATTTTCCTGCTCCTGGTTTTGCGCAACTGCGTTGCGCAGCTACTTATTTTAATTAATCAGAAGTTTAATCAATAACAACATCAAAAGTAGACTACGTATTGTAACGGTTGAATGGAAAACAAGATAGACAATATTGCTACTTTAAAGCTCCAACCGATTACGGGTAGAAGTGAATAAGGCGATAATAAACGGGAGAGTTTTTATAATGGTAGTGAGTTAAGAAAAATGTAATGTAAAGATGATAAGGGTAATGCTGATACTGTATATGTGATATCGATGATGGGTGATAACTATGCATCTGGGTAATCTCGACACAGGAGAGGTCAGAATCACGTGAACAATTTAAGAGGGTTAACCAAATTCGTGACACAGAATTCGAGTTATAATAAGCCAGTGCGTATTCGTGGGTGGCGTAATGTTGGATGGCTTGGAGTATTCGCGTATTCGCGATTCATGCTTCCAAGCCACGAGCCACATTTAAATTACCTTATTTATATGCGCTATAAAAAATATTTACAACATAATGGACTTCAACAAAAATAATTTGTTACAATATATGAATAGTAAAATGACAATGATAAAATAATAATCTATATGATTAATAACTTATTGTATTAATGTCTTCTGCGTAAAAATGCAAAAAAAAAAAAACAAGAATAAAAAATTGAAAAATAAAGAATTATATACCCGAACAAAAGCTGTGAGAAATGATGCTCAAAAGAAAAGATTAGTTTCTATGATACCTGAAGAATAATTAAATTATCGAAATAATGAGCCAGCAAAAGTAAAGATCGACGCAAACGTCAAAATAATATTAATGGGAAAGAGAACATGAACCCAAGTGGTACGTAATATTGAGCTATATGTTAATTAATTCACAGGTAGAGCTGTAAATATTTTCTAAATCTTTTATAGCAGAAATCCTTTGTTAGATATTACCTTTTCCGCAAAAAATTTTCATATACAAAACTTATGGTGTATTATGCAACTTTTATTTTGTGGTATTCTAAAAGAATTTTATATCACATTCTATAATGATACGATCAGATATAATGTGAGATCAAAACAAACTGATTTGGGATAAGGGTTAGCATTAAAGTAAAGGTGAAGCAGAGAATTAGCAAAGGCCGTCTCTACCCCAAAATTTCGCAAGGAATGTTTTTTATTAAAACACGAAGAGAGGTTTCAAAGCCAAATTATGAGTTACTCGCGTTTTTTTAAAAATGCCTCTATTTTTCTTCGATTTCACGTTACATTTGATCTTACGATCTAATGATTAATAGTTTTATAGAAAATATTTGTAAAATTTGCATATTACACCAAAGGTTTTTGTAAGAATACTTGTGAAAAAGGTTTATTGTTCTGCCCGTGATAATTCCTTATTTCTGTGTTTGTAAGGAGAGTTTTCGTAATATTGTGTTGGGAGAAGTTCAAAACCAAGACAACTCAATTTACTTGTTGCCAAAATAGAAGTTAGAAAAGCACATTCTGATATAACGAATAGGGATCCTAATTTTCTGCTGCGACAAACCCCAAATTCTGCCTGCTTTACACTTCGAAAATTATGCGAATTATGCGATAAATTTTTTAAATTTATGCTACAGATTATGCGGACCAGATAGAAATATGCGAAATATGTGATCACCTGAGTTGTAAATTTATCAAATTTTTATCGTTATCGTTATTGTAGGTACTAAACCCCCATCAGTAACTTACCAATAAAACCAGAAAATCTGTGTAACAAAAAGAATCGTGTTTACAAAACTGTCTTTTGCGCCAAACAAAAAAATTCCCTGCAAAATTTTAGTATAAGGCCACGCAAAGTTAATTTTCGTTTTGCATAACCGCCGACCTTTTTTTTTAATTTCAATCGTGCCAATTATTCCATTTTAGCTATTTAATTTTCTCCGGTGTCATTTGACGGTGACCTTAATTTTCTGGAGTTACCCGATAGAACTTAAAAAAAATCTAAAATTTTCTGTGATTGATATTAATTTACAGTAGATTAAAAAAAAAAAAAAAACTGACCTGCCGACTGAAATTTTGGAACACCATGTTATGCAAAACGAAAAATTAACTTTGTGTGGCCTAATATATATTTCTTGCTAAATTTTTATAATACTTTAATAGTATGTTTTATTACTTAACGTTCGACCGTTATTTGAATTCAAATCTGATGATTTATATTTGTACAATCAAATACTGCGTCAAATAGGAACTGGTGGGGAAATTGATAAACCCGATCTTTACCGGCCATTTTATGCGCAGATTATGCTTTATTAATTATGCGAAATTCATCTTGATATGCGAATACGCTGTCGCATATGCTTCTGCAGTAAAATCTGAATTATGCGCATATTATGCTATCACAGATCCGCGGTATCCCTAATGACGAACAGTCTTCAACCAGTTGGGACGCTTGAAGAACAGTTAACCCAATGATCGACAATCACATGATAAGGCCGCTCCAATTTGAATCTATGTTTAACATAACCCTCTAGATCGAGCAAATTATGGGGGAGGGGGGAGTTAAACAATATATATATTTATATAACTTTTAGATTCAAATTTCACTTTTCATATTACTAAAATGAACCCATACAGAAAGATCACCAAAATTAAAGTAGCTGCATGATACAGTCATGCTAAACCTAGGAAAATTATATTTTATTAATAAAATTTTATAAAATCTTATTATACACAAATTTTTATTAACTGATTCTTAAGTTTATGCACTAAGTAAACATGTACAGCACCTAAAAATACATCAAACTGGCAGGGTTAGTTTTATTTTACTTGACATTTGGATAATAGATGCATAATTTTGGATTTTTGATCAAAAAATTAAATTTAAGCATCTTTTCTCCAAATTTCAAGTAAAATAAAACTAGACTTCCGATTTAATGTATTCTTAGGCTCTGAACAAGTTTACTTAGTGAATTAAGTTAGAATCAATTAGTAAAATTTTATGAATCATAAGATTTTATAGAATTTTATTAATAAAATTTTATAAAATCTTATAATACACAAATTTTTATTATTAATTAATTCTAACTTTATGCACTAAATAAACATATTCAGCACCTAAAAATGCATCAAATCAGCAGAGTTATTTTCATTTACTTAAAATTTGGAGAATAGATGCAGAATTTTGGATTTTTGATAAAAAAAAAGTCAAATTTAAGCATCTTTTCTCCAAATTTCAAGTAAAATAAAAACAATTCTGCTAATTTAATTTATTTTAGGTTCTAAATAAGTTTATTTAGTGCATGTAGTTAGAATTAATTAGAAAATTTTATGAATAATAAGATTTTATAGAATTTTATTAATAAAATTTTATAAAATCTTATAATACACAAATTTTTATTAATTAATTCTCTTTATGCACTAAGTAAACATATTCAGCACCTAAAAATGCATCAAATTGGCAGGGTTATTTTTATTTTACTTAAGATTTGGAGAATAGATGCATAATTTTGGATTTTTGATCAAAAAAGTCAAATTTAAGCATCTTTTCTCCAAATTTCAAGTAAAATAAAAACAATACTGCCGATTTAATGTATTTTTAGGCTCTGAACAAGTTTACCTAGTGAAATAAGTTAGAATTAATTAGTAAAATTTTATGAATCATAAGATTTTATAGAATTTTATTAATAAAATTTTATAAAATCTTATAATACACAAATTTTTATTAATTAATTCTAACTTTATGCACTAAGTAAACATATTCAGCACCTAAAAATGCATCAAATTGGCAGGGTTATTTTTATTTTACTTAAGATTTGGAGAATAGATGCTTAAATTTGACTTTTTTGATCAAAAATCCAAATTATGCATCTATTCTCCAAATTTTAAGTAAAATAAAAATAACTCTGCTGATTTGATGTATGATTAGGTGCTGTACATGTTTACTTAGTGCATAAAGTTAGAATTAATTAATACAAAGTTGTGTATAATAAGATTTTATAAAATTTTATTAATAAAATTCTATAAAATCTTATGATTCATAAAATTTTACTAATTAATTCTAATTTATTTCACTAGGTAAACTTGTTCAGAGCCTAAAAAATATATTAAATTAGCAGAATTGTTTTTATTTTACTTGAAATTTGGAGAAAAGGTGCTTAAATTTGACTTTATTGATCAAAAATCCAAAATTATGCATCTATTCTCCAAATTTTAATAAAATAAAAATAACTCTGCTGATTTGATGCATTTTTAGGTGCTGAATATGTTTACTTAATGCATAAAGTTAGAATTAATTAATAAAAATTTGTATATTATAAGATTTTATAAAATTTTATTAATAAAATTCTATAAAATTTTATGATTCATAAAATTTTACTAATTAATTCTAACTTCATGCACTAAGTAAACTTGTCAGCACCAAAAATAAATATAAGTATATTCAGACTCAGACCAGTCTGTATAAAATTTAGAGTCTGAGTCTGGTCCAATCCTGGACCGGACCTGAACTGGACCTATTCCTATCCTGGCTGGACCTGAACCGGACCTAATCATTTGTTGTTTAAGTTCCTCCCTCTAAAAAATTTTGAACTTGTTATGTTAAACAAAGAATTAAATTGGAATAGCCTAATACCAGTTTTAGATTTGTTATTCCAAAACTATATAGTATCGGGCAGCATTATTAATAGTTGTGCTAATTGAACATTTAACAACAGTTATTCTTAAAGCACTTAAAACTAAAAAGAATAAATATAAGGTATTCATTGAAAACTTTTGTTATGCATTTGATTATATAGTATTTTATATATAGTGTACATTATTTTAAAATACATATGAGCATTATTTTGAAACCCAGTATACTATTTTTAGAGATGGAATTTTCAAAATAATGCCTATAATCATTATTTTGCAGTAATAAAGTATGTATATTTAATCATTAATTAATAATATTTTGTTAAATTAAAATAGTTATCATGAATAAAATCAAGATAAATCTAATACAAGCTAATCTACATTAGCTATATATTATATGTACAACAATAGCTATTAAGTTCTGTAATAGGACCCTGGACATCTATGATATAGGTCATATTTTTTTTAGCAAATTGGACCAAATTTGGTTAAAGGTCCAAATTTAAATTTTAGCAAATTTAGGTTAATTCAGATAATAGTCCCATTTTTAGTTTTGGCAAAATAGTTGAATTTTCGTATCGCATAATTTATTTTTTGTCAAATTATCTCTTTTTGAAAAGGATAAGTAAAAAAAGAAACGTATGCAAAAAGTGATCTACAATGAAATATTAATATTTTTGAATTAAAAAAAATTCTAGAACGAAAATTAAACCAAATAACTTGAAATTTTAGAAAGTAGAATTTCATATTGTTATTTATCACTTTTAATAATGTGCATTATCTTGTTTTATTTGAACTTGTAAAAATCAGAGTGGGTTCCATAATTTTTTTGTCCATTTTATCACAGATAAACCTGATTGTGCCAAATTTTTCCAAAATTTGAGAGATGGTATCTTAGCAACCACTTGATCAAATTCGATAAATATTTTTTTATTTGAATTCTATGGATCCATAGATTCAAATAAAAAAATTTTTATCAAATTTGACTAAGTGGTTGCAGAGATATCTTTGATCAAAGTTTTAGAGAATTTCAAAATGCCTATTATATAACAGATACATTTAAATTTTTAACAAAACTTTGAGCAAAGGTATCTTAGCAACTACCTGATCAAATTTGATGAAAATTTTTTATTGAATTTTACAGATCTATTGAATTCAAATAAAAATCATTTTATCAAAATTTGATCAAGTGGTTGCAGAAATATCCTTGATCAAAGTTTTGTAAACAATTTAAACATATCTGTTATATAATACGCATTTTGTAATTCTCTAAAACTTTGATCAAAGATATCTCTGCAACTACTTGATCAAATTTGATGAAAATTTTTTTATTTGAATTCTATGGATCCATAGAATTCAAATAAAAAATTTTTTATCGAATTTGATCAGGTGGTTGCTAAAATACCTTTGTTCAAATTTTTAGAAAAATTTGGCACAGCTTGTTTTAATAGTGGTTTGATTTTTTCTAAAACTTGAGTGATGGTATCTTAGCAACCACCTGATCAAATTTGATGAAAATTGTTTTATTTGAATTTTATGAACCCATAGAATTTAAATAAAAATACTTACATCAAAATTTAATCAGGTAGTTACTAAGTTACTTTTGACCAAAGTTTTAGAAAAATTTGGCACAGCTTGTATTTTAATAGACAGTTTGATTTTTTTCTAAAACTTTGAGCCAAGGTATCTTAGCAATCATCTGATCAAATTCAATGAAAATTTATTTATTTGAATTCTATGGCTCCATAAAATTTAAATAAAAAAATTTTCATCAAATTTGATCAAGTAGTTGCTAAGATATCTTCGCTTAAAGTTAAGATTTTTATTTTGAATTTATATATTCAAAAGTGGGTTTTATATTTTAAAAGCAGGTTTTACATATTTTATATATTCAAAAGTGGTTTTAAATATTCAAAAGCAAATTTACAGATTTTACATATTCAAAAGCAGGTTTTACATATTTTAAATAATCAACTAATTAACACAAGTTTTACTAGCAGGCATTACAGGTTTCACCTGTATAAAATAAAATAAAAATTTTATTTATATAATCATCAATCTCAAAAATAATTTTCTATATATATACTGTAGTATTATTATCTGTTATACAAAATAAAGATCTAACTTGTTATAAAATTGTCTTTGTTATAAATATTTAACTTTTTAAAAAATTATCTATTGGTTATACAAATTTAAATATACAATATATTAAAAAATTATATAATAAGTCTACACAAAACCAGATCTTAGTATTATATAAATTCTTTGGGGTCTGCCCTCTCCTAACAACTTATATAAATCTAGATATAATAATTTAATTTTTAGCAAATAAGACTAAATTTGTATATAATAATTGAATTTTTAGCAAATTTATTTAATTTTAAAAGTAGAAAAAACCTTCAAATTTATGCAGATCATTTATGACCTATTAGAGATGTCTGGGTCCTTATGTAATAGACATTTTTTTACATCTTACTTATTAATATAATCAAAAAAACTAAATAAGAAAGTAGTGCAAATGTGCAACTTATTGTACTAGTAATTGTAATAATAAAAATTTTAAAAATATATAATTTAAAAAATAAAATATAAGAACTTGTTTGCAAAAAATTTTGATATATTAGTACAAATGTTAGCATTGACATTAGTACAAATGTTAGCATTTATATTAGTACAAATGTTAGAATTAACAAATATTAGCAGGACATAATATGAATATTAATATTAATGTTATTATGAACATTAGTACTGAATAAATATTTATATTAACATTTATATTAATATTTATATAAATGTTAATACAAATATTTATATGTACATTTGTATTAACATTTATATTAATATTAATACAAATGTTCATATGAACATTTATATTAATGTTCATATTAACATTAATACAAACATTAATACATAAATGTTAATATAAACATTAATATTAATATTAATATGAATATTTATATGAACATAAATATTAAAGTTAACACAAATGTTCATATTAATATTTGTATTAACATTAATACAAATATTAATTTGAATATTAATATTAAAACTAATATTAATGTTATTATAAATATTCAAATATTCATACTGTATTAATATTAATATTAATATAATATATACAAACATATACTTAATAATAAAGTCTTCGAGGCACGACCTCACCTTAAAAAAAAAATATTAATATTAATATTAATGTTAATCTTAATGTTAATGCAAATGTTTATATAAATGTTTGTATTAATATTTGAAGCAAAAAAAAATATTAGCTGCATCTGCCAAGGTTGAGCCAAGAAAAAAATAATGCATTCATAAAACATTAATATGAACTTTAGTATTAATAATAACACATTGTTATTCAAGTATAGTATTAATGCTTATATAAACATTAGTATTAATGTTCATATAAACGTTGGTATAAACATTTATATATATGTTTATTTAAACATTAATATAAATGTTAATATAAATGTTCATATGAATATTAATATAAATGTTAACACTAATATTAATATAAATGTTAATACTAACATTAATACAGTTAGCTAATGTTAAATATTTGATGTTCCCAGTATTCCCAGGAACATTTAAAAAATTTAGAAATACAAAAGTTAGAATTTATGTTCCCTATTAGAAACAAAGTGGGAACATAAAAGTTATAATTTGTGTTTTCTATAAAGATAGTTTTTTTGCATGAAAGAAAGAGAGAGAGAGAGAAAAAGAGAGAAAGAAAGAGAAAGAAAGAGAGAGAAAGAGAGAGAAAGAGTGAGAGAAAGAAAGAGTGAGAGAAAGAGAGTGAGTGAAAGAGAGTGAGAAAAAGTGAGTGAGTGAGAGAGTGAGTGAGAGAGTAAGAGAGTAAGATAGTGAGAGAGTAAAAGTGAGAGGAGTGAGAGTGAGTGAGTAGGTGAGTGAGAGTGAGAAAGTGAGAAGTGAAAAAGTGAAAGTGAGAGAGTGAGAAAGTGTGAGAGTGAGAAAAGTGTGAGAGAACTTTAGTTATAGGAATAATAAAAATTTTTTAGGAACGTAAATTTAATATTTTATGTTCCCAAAGAACAAACAAAATTTCAAATCTTTTTCACTGCAATCAGCCTTTTCAGAAACAATCCTGTCAAAACTGATAACCTGTTAAAATTGGTTAAAAATTACTTCACTATACCCATTCAATAAATAATAACTAATAACTTGCCATTTCTGATATCTTATGGCCTTTATGCATAAATTTCTGATTTTGTATAAGTCACCTGACATGTATCAATCAAATCACATAAAATTGATATAAATGGGTTCTTTCATAACAATCTCATATTAGAATATTGACCTTAGATAGAAATCTTCATTTTTTGCTACAACAGACTGCAAATTCTGCCTGCTTAGTGATCCGATTTATACAAATTTTGTGATAAATTTTTTAGAATTATGCTGCAAATTATGTGATTTAAGTAGTAATATGTGGAATATGCGATTACCAAAGTTGTAAAATGGGTTGTATTATTTCGCTAACAATTACTTTACCGATATAACATTTTACTGGCAAATACTCACTGACAAGTTCATTTTGCCAACAGTTTGTTTCACCAAAGATCATTTTACTGACAAGTTTTTTTTTAAAAGCACCCTAACTTTAGCCCTAATTCTACCTAATTCTACCCTGACCCTAACAATAATGACCAGAATTACTTTGTTGATAAAATGAGATTTGGTGAAATAAACTGTCAGTAAAATGAATGTGTTAGTGAATAATTGTTAGTGAAATGTTATGTCAGTGAAATATGATTGCTACCCTTGTAAAATTATTGTAATTATAAATTTTTATTATAAGTTACAAAACCTATTAACTTACCAAGTAAATTACTATACTTTATAAAAATTATAGGTTCTCATATGTCAAGCAAAAATGGAAACAATAAAATTGAAGACTGTTGTATAACAACAACAATGGCAAAAACCCAAGATATCATAGCTAACACAAAATTTAACTATGGCAACTACCTTCTTAGCATGATCTTTTATATCAAAAAATGTAAAATTTCTAATGTTGACATAAGTAAATCCTTTATTGAATGTCTATTATTCTGATATTATATTATCTTTAATATTGGCCATTTTATGTGCAGATTATGCTCTATTAATTATGTGAAATTAGTCCCGATATGCGAATATGCTAACATATATGCCTCTGCAGTAAAATCAGATTTATGCGCAGATTATGCGATCGCATATATGCACTATCCCTAATCTTAGAAAATTTCCATTCATGATGTCACGTGATTAAGCGGTTCCCAGACTTCGATGTCACAAGTAATTCCGTTTTCCACTCCGATTTGGCCCCAAAAATTGTTCAATTTTGCAATTTGATTGGTCGATGCGCGTCTGCATTTCACATGATATTATTAAATCCAATTACCTCTCAAAACTGATACTAAACCCGTCCACCATGCATACTGGTTCTGAGAGGGCGATTGCACTAACGCTAATACGAACGTTAGTATTAACATTAATATGAACGTATAATTTAAGTGTCAGCCTCCGAACTTAATTTTGTTACATTAATGCTAATTGGCTTAATCCGTGATCTACATCACATGCCCTGGACTTTTTTTGCCATGGCCAGGTTACTCGAATCTGACAGCGAATTTGTAGTATAGACGCAAATCTAGTTATTTTAGACAAATATATACGATGTATGCAAGATCACTTGATTATCAGTTATTGTTTAATTTTCTTTTTTGAATTTCGACCCTTGATAAACGCAAGATCGCCAAGTATATCTTGGTAGCATTGATGAATTTTATTATTATTAAAAGTGCACTTGTAATTTTTGAGTATAGGTCCATGGATATTTCACGAGCCTAACAGGCCGGACTAGAGTATTGAATTTCAGGCCCTTAGGTAAGGGCTCAAAAATTGAGCTCTTACATAAATGAGCATTTCTATTACCCGACTCTACTCAGCTCATAGGGAGACCTAGTTGTGGGAGAGTTACGGAGGCTACCGAGATCTCAAGTGATAATATCGGAGCAATTTAGCATAACCGTCATTATATTCCCAAAATTGTCAATATATTGTTCAGATGATTATAAAAAAATAATTCAATTTAAACCAGCAATTCCCACAGACTCGTTGTCATTAACTATTGAAAATTGTGAGTTTGTAAGTTTTTATTCTTTTTAAATCATTTAAATTATTTGACATTACCGGTAAATGATTTATTGGAGATTTTAGATGCGTATAGATATGTTAAATTTACAATAATTTTTTTTTTTTAGACTTCATTATGAATAAGTTCTCTCCATTTGAATCTTTTCATCCTGATGAAAGTTACACTACTCGTATTAAAAATATTTTAATGGAGTATCCGGATGGATCCCAAATTCTTAAAGAAATCTTACAAAACTATGATGACGCAAAAAGCACTGTTCAAAGTTTTATTTTAGACCATAACACGTATCCTACGGAAAAGTTATGTGATCCAAGGCTTAATAGATATCAAGTGCCTGCATTTTTGGCTGCTAATGATACTATTTTTCAATCTGAAGATTTTAAATCTTTATCATATTTGGCTAATAGTGAAAAAAAGAAATAAATTTGATAAAATTGGAGGTAAATTTTGGCATTTTAACTATTAACATGGATGATAAATTTGAGTTTAAAATCTTAAAATTATTTTTTAATTTCAGTAATGGAAATTGGCTTCAATTCAGTTTTTCATATTACTGACGTTAGTTCCATTATTTCTGGGTCCTCCTATGTTCTTATTGATCCTCATGCACGTGGTTACTGTGATTTGCCACAAGGTCAAAGAGGCTTCAAGGCTGATTTTGTGAAGCACAATCTAGTAAAAAAGGTAAAAACTACATCGTTGATTGTAATATTTATCTATTATGCAATATATATTTACTGATTATTTAATTTTTTTTAATCAAAGTATCCTGACCAGTTTATGCCTTTTTCAGTTGCTTTAAATAATAACCTAAATAAATTTTATAATGTAACAATATTTCGATATTCTCTTTGAACGAAAATGGATGCAGTAGAATCAGAAATTTCCAATTAAATATATCAGATTGATCAAATAAAAGAAATGTTTGAGACTTTCTTTCATGTTGACAACATTACCTGTCTCATGTTTTTGAAATATATTGAAAAGATATCATTCTATGAAATTAAAAAAGGTGAAACTAGTCCCAACCTTTTATATCAAATTGAAGTTACTAATGCTAAAGAAATATTTGATAAAAAAAAATTATTGGCCAATAATATGATTTCCATGATAAAATCTTCACCAAAGTTTACAACTTTTGAGACTATTTATAAAATGACATTTTGTCAAAGTTCCTCCCAATGCAATATTAAAAGTGAATGGCTAATTATTAACTATATTGCTGATATCAATTATAAAAATTTTGTCAAATTTAAGAAATATATTCGCGATTGCAAGTTCGTGCCTAATGTTGGATTGGCTGCAAGGATAGATAACATGTCAAAGAATAAAGGAAAGCTTTATTGTTTTTTACCTTTGCCCGGATATAAGAATGACTTTTCTGTTTCTGTTAATGGTTGCTTCGCTGTCAGTAAAAATAAAGGAATCTTGAAAATTCTATGGATGAAGACCTGGTAACTATAATGATCATTAATTAATTATATGTTGAATATACTTTAAATATACTTTAAATGTTAATATCTTGTCTATAGGCATTAGATGATCTACTAAGTCTTAAAAGTATGTGGAATAGGTATTTATTTGAAAAGGTTATCCCAGTGACATGGGAAAAATTTTTATCACATGTAAAAAAATATATATCATTTGAACAAATTTACACACTTTGGCCAATACTTGCGAATGGATCCTTTTGGGAATTAGATGAAAAAGATTGTCTATGGATCGATCTTTTACAGAAGGTTATCAATCAGTTTGACCCTAGTCTCAGTGTTTTCTGTGGTCCATCAAAATATTTATCAATTAATAATGGAAACTTGAACGATAAGAAATTTGACAAATCTTCAGTTCTGTTAGAAATATTGGCCAAATTAGAATTTCCAATTTTTGTAAATATTCCGGAACCAATAGTCAATAAGTTAGAACAAGATATTTCAAAGCATAAAAAACTTTTGAATTATGTCACTCCAGAAAAAATCTGTAAATACATTCATGCCAACTTGAACAGATTAAATAATCTTGGTCGTCAAGAAAAATTAATTTTATTGGAATATGTTCTAAAAGTCAATGATGCCTCTAAACTTTATGGTCTTCCTCTGCTCCCACTTGAAAATTGAACTTTTACTGCTTTTGAATCTCAGTCCCGAAGTAAATTCTACATTACTAACAATAATGAACATATTCTTGTTAGTAAAGATTACCTAGGAGAAACGTTGATACCACAATCAGAGAAGAACTTTTATCAGTATTACAAAGTTATGCAATAAATAAAAAGAATATCAACGTACAAATTCTTCAGATGTTGAATTTGCAGAATTTCTTAAAAAATCTTTGCATAAGTATAATATATGTTCTGAAACTCTCAAAAAATGCAAATAGAAAGAACTCAAATGCAATTGATATATAATATTTGGGAACATTTAAAGCAGACTAAAAAGAATTTACAAAATTTTTCAGATATTCATCTTTTACTAATCGAAAATAATAATGATGTTATTACTTTGAAGAAATTAAGAGAATCACCAAAATGTTTATGTCATCTGTCTCGTACTTCAACTTTATTGATTCAAAAACTAATTGCACTATTGAAATTATTGGGTTCAACCTTTGTAGATCCTAAATTTGAAAAGCAAATCGTTTTGAAATATGAAAGGTAAGTATTTTTATAACTTTATAATGTTATAAAAAAGTTGTGTTCTAAATATATATCGTACGTTAGAGACTATGTAATCGAGATCGATAATATTACGGCAGTCTTTTTATCAATCAGAGAAAATCCTTCTTTCCCTTTAAACATCACTTAATTGACTCTTTCAAATTATCAGAAAGAAAGTTTAATCACCTATATTGGTACATGTTTGCAACGTGAACCTTCTTTTGATCAAAAAGTTTAGATGTAATCAAGCAGCTTCCAATATTTAATGAAGTAAACAAGGACGATGCCATAAATATTAATTCGTTAGATACATTGGGAAGGAAGAATTATTTACTTCCTAAAGAAAAAGAACTAACATATAGACTCATAATTTCGCCCTCTGTATTCTTGAATGCCCATACTTCTGATGACATTCGTTTTATTCTTGAAAATGTGATCAAAGTAGAACGGTTGATCAAAAAGGATATTGGAGAGAACATGTTATTTCACATTTAGGCTTTCAATCTCCTCATATTATGGATCAAATTATTGCAAAGCTTTTTGAAAAATGGACAACTATTAAACTGTTTCATAGTTACCTTTCTAAAATAGCGTTCGTTGAAACTTTATCAGGTCGAAAAAAAACCAATAGAGCTTTTCGATTCCAATAAAATTTGAATAAAAAAATTGTTCTTTTCAGATGAATTATTTTTTCCTGTTAAAAATTATTCGACGCATGATTACCTTATAAAGTTATATTAATTGGGAATGAAAAAATTAATAACTAGCGAGGATGTTAACCATCGAATAGAAGAATATAAATCTAGAATGAGTCATGATCAAATTTATGAAGTTCATTCTAAATCTCTTTTACTTTTAAATTATATTGATAATAATTATACGGTTTTTCAATATAATATTTCATTTAAAGAAAAGATTCAATCAGAAAAATGGATTCCAACTTTTAACTCAAATAACGAATTTACATTTTCAAACTATTCAGATTGTCGTGATCAATTGCATGCAGCACTAGTTTCTTATACAATGCCATTAGTTAACTATAGAATAATGAATGATAACTTTTGCTTATCTTTCTTATGGGAATGCATTCTGCCAATAGAGATTGTAATAAATCAACTATTACATTTGTTAAACATATTTGAAAAAACGAAAAAACATAATAAAATTGAATATAAAATTAGTGATCAAATTGATATAATTTGCAAATATTTTACTAACATAATTAGTCAATCGAATGGATCAACTCACCTAAACCTTTTAAAACAAAAATTATTAGCAAAGAAATAGATTCTAAATGATGACAAACTTTATTCAACAGATGAAGTTGTATTTTCTCTTCCTAGTTTTATTCATAATAGTTATTGGGTTCAGATTTCATGTCATAATAAAAGATATTCATTACTTTTTGAGAAACTTGGTGTTAAAAAAGTGCTTAATTCTGATAATTATTTTCAAGTGCTTCGTGATGCAAATTTTTCAGACCAATTACAAAAGATTAGTGTAATTTCTATAATTTATAATCTATTAGAAACTGAAAAAGATTTAACAGGATTATTTATTCCAAATATGGAATGTTAGATAGTAGACTACAAAACTGTTTTATTTGATGATATGGGTTCAAGAATTAATGATTTAATAAAAGACTTTAGTACTTTGGCACATACAGAGATTTCAAAAAATCTAGCAAATAGATTAAAACTTAGAAATTTAAGTGAATCTTTAATGGAAGGGTCAATGTTTAATTTTGGGCAAAAAGAAGAATTGACTACACGATTAAAAAATATTCTTAGGGTATGTACTAATTATTATAAACTTTTTAAATACAAAATTTGATATTTATTTGGCAACTATTTGATTATTATTTACTTAGGATTATAATCGTAAAGAAATAGTTTTTAGAGAATTTCTTCATAATGCAGATGATGCAGGTGCAAGACAGTTTTGTGTTATTCTTGATGACAGTCAATATTCAACCAAATACTTATTGAAACCAGATACTATGAATTGCTGGCAAGGACCTGCAATCTGGATATATAACGATGCGCAATTTTCTAAAGAAGATTTTAATTCTTTTTGTAATCTTGAAAAAAGTAGTAAACAACTACAATATGATAAAATTGGAAAATTTGGTCTTGGATTTAATTCATCTTATCATTTCACAGATTTACCACAACTAATTTCTGGTACAGATCTAGTATTTTTTGATCCCTAAAGGATAATTCTCCCTAATAATAGTTTCGGTGCTAGATTTAGTTTTAAGAATTATAATAAAAATCATATTTTCAATAAATTTAAAGATCAATTTGAACCTTTTTTAAATGTTAAAGGATGTGGATTTGAAGTTAATTACAATAAAGAATTTAAAGGAACACTTTTTAGATTACCGTTAAGAAAAACCAAAAGCCTAATTTCAGATGTAGTTGATGATATTGATAAGGTTAAAGAAACATTAAATATCATAAAGAATGATGCAATGTCTGAATTAATTTTTCTGCGTAATGTAAGAAGTTTTAAAGTATTTAGAAAAACTGCAAGAAAAATAATATGTTAATGCCTTTATGGAGAGTTGAAATTATAAGAAATGCAGGTAATCGCAAATTATATGGAAAAAAATTACAAGTATTTCAACTTGATGTTAAGCTTGAAATATTTATTGAAAACCGAATGCTAAATATGTGTAATTGTATAGAAAAGAGAAACAAAAAGATAAAATCATGGCTTATATGTTCTAGAGAAAATGACGCTAATCTGAAAACATGGGGTAGAATATCTGTAACTATTCCTGAAATGCCAGCGAAGCATTTATTAGCAAAAGAAATAGCACAGAATGGAAGTTTCCATGCATATTTTCCACTTTCAATTCCTTCAGGACTTTCAGTAAATTTAAATGCAAGTGGTTGGTCAATTTCATCTGATCGGAGAAGTCTTGTGTTTTCATATAATAATACTTTGAAAAATGATGCAGAAGCAACTCAAAACATGAAAATTCTGGATGATATTCTTTCAGAACTTCATGTAAAACTTTTTGAAGAATATATAAAAATAGAAAATTATTCTAGAACTAGATTGTCAAACAATGCTAATTTTCAAGGCATTACATGATTATGGCTGATTCCAGAAAATAAAAATGCCGAAATGTTTAGATATGGACTGAAAGTGATTGAACTTGCATCTGAAGAAGGTTGTAAAATATTTTGATCAACATTTAAGGATAGCACATATGTTAGTTTTAAGGATTGTGTATTTGTAACTAAAGAAACACCACAAGCAGTTGTTCACTTACTTGACGAACAAGAGTATCCTGCAGTTCTAATGGAAACTAAACATTTGGAAGATTAGAAACATTACAACCTAGAACAGTTAGTCCAGAACTCATTCATAAAATTTTGAAAAATAAAGAAAACTTTTTAAATATGCAGGAAGATTATCTTTTCATTATATTTCATTATATTCTTGAAGATAAAAAATATGATTATCTTGAAGATATTTACTTGGTTCCATTATTTAAACATAATTTTGGAAAATTTCAAAGTGGTAAAACATATTATATTAGTACAAAAGAGCAATCAAACTATTTTCTAATGCGGACCACACTATTTTATTCCTATTGAATTACTTAAGTCACAAAAATTAATGGCAATATTTTCTGATAAAGATTTTCGTAAAGCCACTAATATTCAAGATTTTGGTAAACCAACAATCAATCACCTTTTATATCAAGAATTGCCAATTGAATCGGAACGAGATTGGAATCCACATGATATGAATTCGATTCCAAATCAACGGTGGCTCGATGAAATATGGAAATATTTAAATAAACGATAGATCGATAAAAGATGAAATACTGATCCTTTAGAACCATATAACTTATTCCCTTTATTAGAAGTTTATGATCCAAAAAATCCAACTAAACATCAACTCATAAGCATAGAAAATGCAAATTCCAGATCTTTAATAACATATGATGATCATTCATTCATAATAACATATGATAATCATTTATTATATTCTGAAATTATTCAAACATTGGCAAATATCAGTCTTCAATTTACAAAATGATGAAATTGTAATAGCAGCCTTCCCATTCTTTTATTATCACCATCTAGTGTTTTAAGTGCTATAGATCTATACCAGTGTGTTAAAAAAAATCAGTTTAATAATAAGCACGATAGGGAAATTTTATATCAATATTTGTGTAGAAATATACATAGAAATCTACTATATACCTATCAATATTTATCAATGAAGAGATTACCTATATGGCCTACTCATATCAAAGGTCCTGATGGAAACCCAAACTGTAAATCTATTCAAGACCTTGACACATACTTAATACCAAAACCTGCAATTCATTAAAGCCATTTACATTTTATCCACCAACAAACAATTATACTTATTATTTTGATACAACAAGTGAAGTAGATATGAGGAAATTGTTGGAATATGTAGAAGCTAAAATACAAGATAAATTAAGTTATGTAAAGGATATTATTGTTTCTAATATGAATACTATCCCTCAAAATCTGCAAGAATCTTATATAAACCTTTTAATTGAGATATTCACTGATTCTACTGATATTGACACAGTAAAGGATTATCTAAAAAATTTAAAAGTTATTCCAAATCAAAATTTCACTCTTTTCATTGCAAGAGACTTATTCGATCAGAAACATCAATTATTAAAATTTGTTTACAAAGATTCTGATCGATTTCTTCAATAGTCTTCAAGATAATTCATATTCTATAAAGATACTTGAAGAAATAGAATTTAGAAGAAGTGTTACTCCAGATATTTATATTAGATGTGCTGAAGGAATTCAAAAAAGATTTCAAAAAAATGAGGAAGATTTATTCAATAAAAAAGAAATCATAAGTGCAGCAAAGAGAACACTTTTCTATTTTTATGATCATCAATCTGAGTTATCATTTTCCGAAGAAGAATGGAATGAATTATCCAAAATTAAATTTGTTCAAACTTCAAAAATTAAATGTGGTCCAAATGAATTATTAAATGAATTATATTATAGTTATAGTAAAAATAATTCCAGTGAATTAGAATGTTTTGAAAATTTATGTCATCCAAAATATATGAATCTTGCATGGACTCAATTGTCATTTTTTGAAGATGAACCACCAGAAAATGTTTTAATAAACTATGAAAATCTTAGTTTACCAACTATTCCAACAATTATTAATTATTTAAAAACAATCCAATCAACAATTTCAAAATCAGATGATTGGAAAGAATTGGGTAATCTCAGAAGTTGCTTATTATTTGAAGAATTAGAGAAAATTTATACCAAATTGGAAAATGATTGTGAAAAAATGAGAATATATTTTCCTAAAAGGCTTAAAAGGCTTCAAATATTTTTAAATGGTACTGATCCATTCAATTCCTATGATTGGGTGACGGCTCCACAACTCAATCTAAAGATTGAAAAAAATTTCAGTCCAGGGAGAAGAGCTGTTGTTGAACATCTTTTAAAATATCCAAAACTTTTGGAATTGGCTGGTGTAAATTCTCCAGATATTCCTATTTGGACAAAACCTGAACCTAAAGAAGAAAACAATATTAATCGATTATCTAAATCTATGTTACAAGTTTTAAATGCTGGAAATAAAACCCTTTATAATAATGTCTCATTTAATATTAAAGGACAAGAAATTTATACAAATTCTTTAATATTAATTTGTGCTGCACCATACTTTGAAGCAATATTTGTCGAATCATCAACAAATTTTAATCAAACATATGATGATATTGAATCTGATTTATTTCGTGTATTCTTAAGGTGGTTATATGGAGAATCATTATCTCAAGCTATGCAAAATTATGAAAAAGAAGAAAATCGAGATATATTCTTTCAAATTTGTAAAGATTTATTATTAGCTTCAAGTAAATTCAACATCAGTACAATTAAGGAATTGATTGAATATAAATTAGTTACATATATTTATGATGATTTAGTTTATGATAATTTAGAAAAGGTTACAGAGCTGGCCAATGAATATGAATTAGATGATCTTTTTAAATATTGTGAAGGTTTAAAAGAAGTAATGAAAGACGAAGCTGTTGAGCCAGAAAATAGTAATATTAGGGTAACTAAAAATAACTCAAGACCTTTCATTATAAATAATCTAAAACTTAGGTTTTTCAAATTCCGACGATTTTTGAAAGCAAGACCGAAATGTGGACCTAACTTCAAAGTTATTAATTAATTTTTTTTTAAGATCAATAAGGTACATATAGTTATCGATATTTATAAGATTGTTATTATGCAGATTTTTTTTATTTTTTGAAATTATAGCTGAATTTTATTATAAGCCTTTTTTAATTTACGCAAATTTTATGCCTCTTTATGATAATTTCTTTATGTAAAATTTTTAAATAAATTTTTGACTTTTTTACAGAACTTTTATGATATAATTAATATTATCGCTTGTTATATTTTATGTTATTATGAATTTCACCGAATGACTTAGGTCAATATAAAATTGATTTAAATTGTGAATTGACACAGAGTATTTATATAACCAGATTTTTTTGATTCGATAATTTTAATTTAGTTCTTAAAGATAGTACAATATTAGGTTATATACATAAGAACATTTAATCTAAGTAGGCATTGTATTTAAATTATTTTTATAATATAAAGTTTGTTTATTAACAGTAATAAAAAATTTTATCATACAAGTATTTTGGGGTGCCGCTGGCACCCTTTATGTTAAGGTTGTTATATTCGATGTTATTTTTTTAATTTGTTATATGTTATTTATATACGTGAGTTTTAGTGTTTATGTTTTGATTGAATGTTTATTTATTTATTTTTTCATAGTACGATTACATTTTTATGCGCTATATGCTACTAATGGAATAAATTTGTTTAAGATATATTGAAAATCTCGAGATAGATTTTTTTTTCGAGTTTTTAAAAAGAACTTAAGAATATAAGTTCGATTTTTTTATGAAGGTAATATAATTTTAAAATAAGAAAAGTTAGGGTATCTAAATCTTTTTAATTCAATTTAAGTTTTGATTTTTCGCATTTGCATAATATATATGTTCGAATAATTGATTATGGTTTTATTTTTTTTTCCTTTTGTTTTTTTTATTGGTTTTTAATTTGTTTTCGTTCATGTTTATGTTTTCCTCCTCCATAGTGTATTCAGTGCCAGAATTTGGTTTCTGTTCATCCTGATCACTATCTTGATACGTTTTTCTTTTACTTCTTGTTTTTCTGTTTGTTGATAATATTTCATTTTTTTCTTTTCTTTAGAATTATCATCATTCTGATACATTTTATCAGATATTTGTTTATTCTCAGTTTTTTTGTTCAGCTCAGAGTTAGTATACAAATTGGTTTTTTTTTCTTGACGAATATTGATTCGTTATTATCGTTTGTTACGAAAGTGGAATTTGTATTGAAATTGTTTGCTTCATTCTTTTCATTTTTTTTTGTTTTGCTGATGCATTGATTTTATCAGCTATTTTATTTAGATCATTTAGGCTTTGCGGTGTTGTTTGGTTTAGATTTTTTGTTATATTATAATTGATTTCTTGCCTTAGATAGTCAACATCAGTTGCTTCTACCATGTGACTGTTGATTTAATAATGTGCAAGAAACCTGATATAATTAACGGTTTACCGATCTTAAGGTCACATGAAGATAGTTAAACCGCGTGTGTTGAATTGGATAGAAAACTGTGACTAGCATATATATATCACGATTTCTGGTACAGCAGTTATATTCTTTGGTATCTACTTCGAAGTGGATTGTTTCACCTATGGTATTTAAATCATGAGTAACTGTCGTGTTGAACATCAAGTGAGGCATGTTAAGAGGCACTAATTTGGCATTAAATTCGTAACTTGAGCCCTTTTTACCAACTTTAGTAGCTGAAGCGACTGTAATGTACTGTTCAGAATTTTCGACAAAAAATTTTCCAGTGAGAGATACTATATCTCTGACTGAAAAGTCAAATGATTTATTAGATGAATCAAATAGTTTCCAGTGTAAAGATATAAATGTATTTTCTGATAATTGATATTGTGCCATTCTGTGTGTGAATAAACTTGTGTTGTTTTTCGCAGTTATTATTATGACGATTGAGGCATGGATTGGCATTTTTAAAATTCGGTAGAATTTGGAATTTTTTTTTATTTTGTTTTTGTTAGAATTATGGAAACATACGATGTATTGTTATTTTTGGGGATGGTATGTTTATATATACCTTCTTCTTTTTTTTTTTATTATATATTTATAATGTTTTATTTAATTATTTAATTATTGTATATTTTTGATTTCATACAGATATCATAATTTTTTTTTCACGCAAATTTATAGTTTTTACGTATGTATTGTGTCAATATTTATTTAATTAATTAAAATATTTACGTAATTGAACATAAGATTTTTATGTTATTATTTTTAATTTATTATTTATTTATATTTATTTTTAAATTTGATTCGTTAACCAGTTTTTTCTTGTATTTATTTTTTATTTTTATTTTTGTTTTTATAGTAATGGAGGTATTTTAATTTAGTTGGAATTTTTCGTTTAGACTGATTAATAATTACCAGTACATAAGTATGTATTGTATTTTTATTTTTGGTTTGTTGTATTTTTACAGTTACAGTTGATTACACGATTTCGAATATTATTTCTTTTTTTTTTTTTAAGCAGTCTTGTCTTTATTAATTATTTGGACTACAAAGTAAATTACACTAGTATATCTTCTACCTGTCTTATGTTCTATCTAATAACGACTCACCAAGCTGATGCCCAATGCGACCTGGCAAAACAACTTTCTGTTTCACTTCGGATTCTTAACTTGCTAAGAATTTTGTAATCTGTAAGATTAGCCCCCAATGATTATTAACTGGCCATTGTATGCCTTGTCAAGAATGCTTAATCATTTACTGTCTAACTTTGAGCAAAGAAGACCATGCTGGTTTCTTTCCCCATACTATCCAATTTTCGACTATATTATCTGTTGGTCTTGTGATCTCTTTTTTTTCTTTCTTTTTCTCAAGTTTCCATTCTTGACTACTTTCTGTTTCCATTCTTTTGCGAGGTCTCTTATTCTCCTTTCCTGCTGCAACTTGTTCTTCTGTCTCTTTGCTTCTTCTTCTTTTATGTCTTTTGTTCTCTTTCGATATACCTCTGGCCTTTTCCTAGTCTATTAACAGTTCGCAACGGAAGCTCCAGATGTGCTTGTGGAACTGCTTCTTGAACCGTTTAACTATAGCCTGAATGTATTTTGTCGTTTTGCCCGTATATCCGGTCGCACCATCTATCGCCTTTATGACTGACTTGGTCACTAGACCTCGCATTAATTCTTTCCTTACGGTAGCTCTTTCTTTCGGTTGTACTCCAAATACAGTGTCCCTTACGGTTGTCACGTTTAGTTGTTTCCCATCCAACTCTGCCAGTTTTTTGATGAGTTCACTTATCTCTTTTTCAAGAGTTTTCCAAGTGGCTGTAACACTGAGCATTAGCTAGGTGGTCCATAGTTTCCATTTCCCTCCAACAAATACTACAAGTATTATTGCTATATATACTACTATTTCTTCTATTTAATACATGCAATGTTGGTAGCAAATTATTTACACATTTAACTTTAAAAATCCAATCTCTATTTTCTATACTACTTCTACATTTCTGTCCCTTAACTTTTCCGATATCCCTTCATACCTCTTTCCATACTACCATATCTTTTCCTTCTTCTGCATTTACCCATTTCGTGATGCTTTTCAAACTGACCACTCTACATCTATACTGACTTCCGTGAGCTGTATAATAAGCTTCTCGTTCCATCGTTCACTCTGATATTTTTCCATTTCAGCTCGGTGCATGCCCCTTGTTCCATGGCCATTTGGGTGATAAAATTCTGTTGCCTAATGCACCTTTTTTAGCTAACTTGTCAGCTTCTTCATTCTCAGGAATTCCGCTATGTCCTTTAACTTTTTGAAGTCTTAGCTTTAGCTTCTTAATCTGTACCAATCTGTTGATGTGCTCTAGCAGGCATAGATTTTTCCTTTTAAGTATCTCGCTATTTTTCCCTTTTGTTATGCATGCTTGAATCGCCTGGATTGCTGCTGCACTATCTGTGCATATAGTGACTGCTGCTTTTGTTGGTGGACAAGTAAGGCCGACTTTATAGCCACAAGTTCCGCTCTAGTAAAAGAGGGCCAGTCTCTAATTGCCTTGAAACCTTGCAATCACTTGCTTGGGTACTTTTTCTTTTCACTTTTTACGACTACCCATTCTTCTCTTTTCTGGATCCTTCTCACCGTTTATTAGTGAGCCATCAGTGTAGAAGCAAATTGATTTATGCTGTGCAAGGTCTTGTGCGATTTCGATAAGTTTTCTCATTGTTTCAGAGTTTTCAAGAGAGCTCTCAATCAGCTCTTTTTCCAATGTGGAAACTGCAATGCTCTCGAACTGTCGCTCGTTTGCTGTGGTATCCATTTTCCTTCCATTATTCACCATAACATTCGTAAAGTAACTTAGTGAAGTTGTAATGTACAAGCTATAGTCGTCTGAATGCGCCATTTCAACTAACTTTGCGTCAAGTGCGATACTCCTGTTTTTCTGACCTCTTTTTATTAAGCAGAAGTCTTCACGATTCTATTTTTTTACCTGGTTAAGTTCACAGCCCGTACACCTATTAATAACTAGGCTACTGTCACACATTCTCTTTCTGGCCTGCCAGTACTCGATTACAAAATGCCTTTTATGATTTTTCTGAGCTACTCTTCCTACTTCATGCCCTTCTCTTGTCTTCACGAGGACCCAGTCTTTTACTCTCTTGTCTTCACTTATTTTGGCAGTGGAATTATAGGACTAAGCATATTAAACCCACTTATTTCGTAGGGTACCTTTAATTTTCTGCTACTGGCCTCCATCAGAACCAGCTCTTCTATTCTTGCAAACCATGCTGGTTTTCTTCCTGCTGCATTTTGCTTTTTACTTTTTTTGAGCTGTTTATATGTGCCTAGCATACCTCCTGTGTAATCAATTAATTGTTCGAAAAAGAATAACCCATGTTCTTCTCCCGCCAGAAGCTAGTTAGAGCTTTTTGATTTAACAGACTTGCAATTTCTGTTCCTTCTTCTACTAACTGTAAGCTCTTCTCTATTTCTCTGAGCACAAGTTAAGGTTCATTCTCCTTGCCTCTGTTAAAATTTTATAGGCAAGATTATGTTTGAGCTTAACTGCTTCTAGTCTTGGTAGCTCAAGCGTTGTGATACATGATCCACTTTTGCAATCAAGCTGCGCTTGTTGCATTCTTAGCCAAGTTGCTTTGCCTAAGTCTCCCTTGTTATTCAAACACTTTCTGAGCTCCGTAATATGATGTGCCATTTGGTTTTGCCATAATGTTCTTAAGCCCACCAAATTTCTATGCAAAAAAATCGAGCTCGCAGCTGTTGAGGCCATGTCCGATTTATTCTTTATCACCATTATAATCGGGCTCTGTAATCTATCGTACTGGTCTCTTTTTAAAATACAATGCTGCAATCTGTACTCGAGCCGGGGGATAAGTACACGGTTATTAATGTATACTAGCTGNGAGCTCCGTGATATGATGTGCCATTTGGTTTTGCCATAATGTTCTTAAGCCCACCAGATTTCTATGCAAAAAAATCGAGCTCGCAGCTGTTGAGGCCATGTCCGATTTATTCTTTATCACCATTATAATCGGGCTCTGTAATCTATCGTACTGGTCTCTTTTTAAAATACAATGCTGCAATCTGTACTCGAGCCGGGGGATAAGTACACGGTTATTAATGTATACTAGCTGCGCCAAGGATGCACGCTTTTTGCTAATTGCCCTTATGATGGTGTTAACTTCTTTTTTGACTAGGTTCATTGTAAGATGGTGGTTAGGGCTACTAGATAGCCAAATGCCCAGGAAACGCGTGGATTCAATTTTTTTTCCGTTATTTTTTCCCTGTTTGTCGTTGCATATTCAATAAACCTTGGTTCTTTGCTCCTTGTTCTGGCTATGGGCAGCTCTGACTTTTTAGTGTTGATTTCGATATCATTTAGTGTGTAAAATTCTGTTGCAATCTCCAGAATTTGCTCCATTTCTGCTCTGTTCCGTGTGCTAAAGGTCGTATCGTCAGCGTATGCAATAACCGGAACCCGTATATGTTGAGCCTTGAATTTGTTGGTATGAAGGTCTATTGGCCACTGTACTACCAGATTATAACCGAATTCTTGTTAATTCTGTATTTCAACCAGGAGTAGATCGTAAAATATTCTCCAGATTAAAGGGTAAATAACCTTCTCTTGATCAATGCCATCTCCTGCTACCAGTTTCTCTGTTGTGCCAAAACTTGTGAGAACTTCCATTTTCTGGTTTTTGAATAAATTGAGAATAAACTTTCTTGAAACTTCCAGAATCTTAATTCTTCACAGCGCTAGTTCAAGCATGTCCAGTCCAACTGAATCAAATGCCTTCTTTATATCTTGAAACAACACCCAGATTTCCTGTTTTTTCTCCTTTGCATCCTCCAACAGGCAGTTGATAAGATGAATGGGAGCAGCTGTGCCCTTTTTGGGAAGCCCAGCAAAGTTTCTGCCTTTTAGAATATTCTTTTCCTTTATAACCTTTATGAGTCTATTGGATACAACTCTCACTACCGTCTTCCGGAATGATTCTAACAGAAGTATTGGTCTTACATTGTTTAAGTTATAACACCAGTCCTCTGATTTTGGTATTGTGTATAGGACCCCTAACTTCCATTTTTTCGACATTGTTTCCTCTTTTATGCACTTGGATGCAAAGTTCATAAAGCGCTGTTTCGTTGTCTTCCCTACATTTTTGATTAATGGATAAACAATACCCGAGCACCTGGGGCTGATTTGTGTTTCACTAACTCTAAGGCCTTAGACCACTCGTCTTCTTCTACCATGTTTGCCATATTTGCAAACCATGTCTCTTTAATGTCCTGTCTTGGGTTGTATTGCTTCCTCCAGCGGCTTGGTAGGGCCTCTTGTGTCAGTGTTTTATTTTTTCTAAACTGCTTTTCAAAGTGTGCTTTCACCTCCCGTAGAACCTCCTCAGGCTCAATTAATAAGTTAATTTCTTCTCCTGACTCCTTAATACTTTGTTTATTGTTATTTTCCTTTGTGGTTTATCCAATAAACTGCTTATCATCTTCCTTTGGTTTGTTACTATAGCATCGAATCTTGCTTCTATGGCCCCCTTATCTCTTCTTCTTCGATTTTCCTTAGTTTATGACGCCATTCCTTATGTAGTAACTTGGCCAATCTTTTGAGGTTTTTTTAATCTACTGATTCCTTATTCAAGGCTGCTTCATCTAGGTTTAGTCCTGCAGTTTCTTTAATTGTATCAAAAGTTTTTGTAGTTTATCTCTATTCGTTTCTAATAAGGAACCTCTTCTAACTTTTTTGTAGCCACGATTGATTTCTTTGTCGCTAATTTTAGCTTTTTTTCTTCTGAGGTTTCCTTGCTAATCTTTATTATCTCTGATGTTTTTCTGTTTTTTTAGTAAACTATTGTTTGCTGCGATTCTAATACATTCTTCTATAATGTCCCATTCTTCATCTAAATTCTTGGGCTTGCGTTTCTCCCACATATTTGATAGTTTCTTTTCTAACAAACTGCTGTGCCTTTCCCAATCTTCTTTTGATGCCTTGTCAATTTCAATATTTACTCTTGTTTTGTTCTATCTTCTTACTTTTGCCACCTTCCTGAGTCTCAGATCTATTCCTGTGATGATGCTGGCTCTAATTAGTTTGTGGTCACTCATTGTACAGCATATCATCTCATCGACCTTGCTATATACAATATTATTTTTTCACTTATTGGAGACCCAGATGTAATCAATTCTTGTGTTAGCATTTCTGTTTGACCAAGTTGGCTCTTGCTCTATTTCTTGTGTATCATTGAAATTTCTCTCTTCTAGCAGAGCTAGAATTTTCCTTCTGAAGTTGGAATTAGAGTTATGATTTTTCGGCTTGTGATTTTTTGTTTGAGCGGTGTCCGCTAAACTTCTTTCTACTGTTTTTCCTTTATCGATATTCAGGTCTCCCAGCACAATAAATCTTTGTATTTTTCTTATTTTCTTTTCTATTCTTTTCTTAAGTCAGTTTAAAATCCCCTCTTGAACTATTTTGTCATTAGGGGTGACATACAAGTATATGATGACTATAGTCAGTCTTTTGAAGTCTAGCATTATACAAACAAAATACGGGTCATTCTTTTCTGTGTAGGTAATATGTCTTTCTCAATGTTTTTTAATTAGGATTCCCAATCCTGATCCTTTTAACTTATTACTATCTGCACCTGCCCAAAAGCTTTTGTACACGCATTGTTCATCTAAAAAGTATTCTCCTTTTCTGCCTTCTATGTTTGTCTCAACTAGTCCCAAAATGTCCAATCCCTTACTTTCTGCATAGTCTATTACTGCTTTTAATTTGTTTCTATTGCTTTTAATAACATTAATGTTATGAAAACCAATGTTTAAAATATTAAATTGCTCGTATTTAGAGTCTTTTTCTTTTTCTATTTTGCCCACTATAATATGTGGGACCAGGGACCCTTTATTATTATCACTACTTGAGGACTCCCTGGCCTGTTCTGTAATTTAACTGGTGCGGAAGCTAGAATTGGTTTGCAAATTCCGCCCTTGCAGTACCAGTTGAAGCATTGATATGTCTTGTCTCCAGTCTCGTGATTCTTTCCAAAATTTGAGCAAGCATGTCTTGTGTGTTATGGTCCTTTTTGTTTACTCTCTTCTGTACTGTCTCTTTTTGGTTTCCAAAACATGCCTTTTTTCCTTTATCTATGGTTTCTACTATTACATTATTTAGTCTGCAACTTGTTCGGTTTTCCTTTTCAATCGACATAAAGACCCTTGTTTGCTGTGAACTCCTCCAGTATGACTTCTTTTCTTGATCTTTGTTACTTCTATTTCTGCTAACTTTAGGTCTTTGCATCCTCTTAGTTTCTTCGAGGCTTGTTGGTGGCACTTTTGTATTTACTTCTGGTGACTCTAAATTCTTGTGACTGGTGAAACCTGTTGACCAAATTAGCCTGGTGTTGTAGTAATATACCCTTTTCTTTAAGGCCTCTTGTAAGTCTTCCCTGGATTCGAAGTAAACTGATGCAGTTGCTCTTTGGTTAAAGTTGCTGTTATATGAAATGTATACGGCCTTTGCATTAATTCTAAGTTGGCGCAAGAGCATTATTTCTATTGCTGTTCTGGGCACATTTTTAATAACTGCTTTGAATGCTGTTCTACTTTCTAATACCTTCTTCACAAAGTGCCCCTCAGAAATTCTACACATCTTGCCCTCCTCGAAGTGTATTGCCCAAGCTTTTTTGAAAGTATTTTCTCGTTGCTTGTTCCAGAAAAGGATGTTAAAGGATACTGCTTTTTTCTTGTTTTGGTTTGCCATTCTGTGAAATAAGACCTTTCATAAAACTGTAAACTTCTTCGTATTCTTGCTGACCTTGTATCTTCTGGAATGTCCCACATAGTATATGTGTATACAGTTCTTTGTCTTTTTGTGGTATTTATATTAAATATTTCAGGAACTGCCTCGTGTGAGATCCCATCTGACATTACACTGTCTTCTTCTTCTTTTATATTTTCAAGGTCTGCTTCTTGCTTCATACTTTTTGTATTTGATACTCTTTTTATTTCTTCTTTAGTGTCGCCTTCTAGTTCTGACGGGACCTTTGTCTTTTCTTTGTTTATGGTTTCTAATAGCCCATAATCACTAGTACCATATTCTTGTATTAATAATAGATTCTTGATCTTCTCGTTTTTTCTGTTGAATTATAATATGTTTCTTCCTTCTTTTTGGCTTCTGCCTTAAGATACTCCACATAATCATATAGTTCAAAAATGCACTAGCACATGCAAATGAACTCTGGTTCTGCTCCAGTTATTGCTGCGATTTCTTTGTCTCTTCTTAGTATTCTAGCTCTATGTTTTAGTAAAATTTCTCTGCGTTCTTTTTCTGATGATTTGAAAATATTCTGTATCTGAGAAATTTAGCCCCCCAGTTTATTTCTATAGAGGTTGATTGATTATCATGTCGTACTGATTTTTGCATATTGTATTTGTAATTTATTTTTTCCACGATCTAGGTGGCTTATCTATTACTGATTCCTGTTTTTTCTTGTTTATTTTCCGGCTAACTATTTCAGTGTTGTTTTGTTTGTTTAATTCACGTGCCACTTTTGTAACGTGTTGTTGTTTTGTTTTTATTGTTTGTTGTATTTGTTTGTTATGCGTTTTTTAGGATCTGCAGATCAGGGTCTAGAGTGATTCCCCAAAAGTATCAACCACAAAATATTTTTCCGAAAAAAATTCCAAAGATAAAGTTCCAAGGCACTTTAACTAGCTACTCAAATTTTTGCTACTAAGAAACTCTATGTATTTTGTAGATTTCTACAACTTTCTTTATGTGTGTTTTTGTTGTTTTCTATGCTCATTTTTGCTCTAGCTTCAATTTTTCTTTTTACCGGAAGAATTCGTATTTCGAATTTTATTTCATGGGAGTCTAGAAATTTCGTACTGTACGTAAGAAAAAGTCGTACTGTACTTTTTCTTTAATTGTACACACAATACAGTACACCCCTTATTATATAATATATAAGATATATAAATAAAAGTGTATGGTACTGTATTTTTTAAAAAATTGTACAGTACAATACGAAGTTTTGAGGTATTTTGCAATTACCAGGGCAGACCCCGAAGTTCTGGTGCATTACTGCTGCAGTATCTAACTTAACCAAATAATCTTTGGAAGTATATGAATTTGAGTTACTAGATGCTATAGCGGTAAATAACTAAACTTTGGAAAGTCTGCCCTAAAGTAATATTTATAACATGAGTAAATATTATAGAATAAAATTTTGTTTTGTGTGAATTAAATAATTTTAGCAAGCAAATTAATATCTTAATTGCAATAAAATCATTACATAAAAAACATAAATTATAAGCATCTATTTTAGCAAATATATCATGAAACTAATAATGAAACTAATAGTTGTTAATCATTCATTATTAGTTTCAGAATTAAATAATGATTTAAGCTGTTGACGAAGTCTAATTTCCCTTTCAAGTTCATCATTCAGATTCTTTTGAACTGATAATTTTTTTTAATTAATATTTAACAGTTGTTTTTGTTCATATGTTATAGAAGATTCATTAGAGCTAGATTCTTTGTTATAGCGAGCTTTTTTTTTAGGTTTGGTTGTACTTGGTTTAATTGATTGTTTTGTACTTTGTTTTTCTAAAAAATAAAAATTGATTAAGTTTAAATAGATATATTAATATTATATAATATATAGTGCTTACGCTTTCTTTTAGCTGAATTTATTGTACATTGTAATGAAGATTTATTGCGATATGAATCTTGTATATTGGTTTTTTCATAAGTTATTGCTGTACTCCATTGATGAGAATCAAAATTTGCTGATCTAAAAAATAAAATTTTTATATATTTATTTATTTTAATAAAATAATAAAATATATTAATAAATAATACTTTTGGATAGCAGCTACTAATAAAAGATTACGACCAGTTGTATTAATTGTTGCATGTGCTGATTCACTAGCATTAGTTGTAAATGGTGTATTAATCCAAATATGATGCACCATTTTAGTAAATGCAGGTGATAATGCAGCTAAAACCCAATTTTGCTTTTTATCTTGAACCCAATCTAGAAAAATATATTAGTAATCAATATTATTATTAAAAATAATAATAACCTTTGACAATTTTAATTTTGCAATTTTCAAGACTTTTTAAAATTTCTATTGTTTCATTTTGAGATTTTGCTTTTATAATTGAATATATTTTTTTTTGATTTCCTTTGGAACACCAGTTTTATTTCTAATGTTCCTATAAATTATTTTTAATAAAATTATATAATTTTAAAGAATTTAATTTTAAAATTTTACATTTTGAAATGTACAGTACATATTTTATAAATATATTTCAAATGCTTAGTCGGACTATATATAGGATATTTTTGATTTAAATATTGGCCAAGCCCTATAAATTTAAATTTTAAAATAATATTTTATAACACAACATTAATTATAACTAATTATTATAAACTAACCTAAAGCTTGACCACGATGTTCATCTGCAAGAATACATCCAATACCTTGATTATGAATATGATTAAATTTTATTGGTTTTTTAGTATCTTGCTCAATACATAAAAATAACTCTTCAAATAATTGTTGATATGCATTAGAATTTTGTAAAATAGTAAATGCCCGGGCAAAAGTAAGAGCTTAAAAAGTTAATTAAAAATATTATTAATTTTTAATAAAATTAAATAATTATAATTTAATAAAAAAATATTTTTTTTGATGAGCTTCACTATATGCACATATTTCCCATTCATTAATAGAACCATGAACTCGTTTGAATGACATATCTATTTCAATATATTTGGATTTTTTTAAACCTTCAATTTGTTGTTTATATCCGCAAAATACAAAATATTGACTATCATTAAGTAATCCTTAAATAAAATTATTATTAATAAAACTGATTTAAAATAAATAATATTAAATATTCTTAAATCTTAAATTTTTACTTACTGATAGTTCTTATATAGGAATTTTCATCATTAGATTGTTTCACTAATAAGTGTGCAACCCATAAATATTTTGTCCATAAGGATGTTCAGCACGTTTCCTAGATGCTATTAATGCATCAAGTTTTAAAAGATTATTTAAAGATGGATGTAATTGAGGTAATGGAACTCCTTTTAAATATGAAATTAATATAGGCCCTAATAAATGATAAATTAATTAGCTAATAATTTAAGAAATAAATATTAAATTAAAAATACTTACGATTTAAAAGTTTATGTGCAGTAAGGTCCAATATATCCTCATTATAAATAATATCCTTTAAATCATTTAAAATTGATTTAGGTGTTTTAACTAGTGGTGGAGCTGGATGATTATGAATTCCTTTTGATAATATAATAATAAAAGGATATTCTTTAAGGTCTTTAGGTATATAATGCCAGAATTGAACAGGACATTTTAAATTAGATTTTGAATAATTCCATAAGTAATTGCACTATTGGTTGTTACATGTAAATATGCTATAAATTATAATTAATATTAATTAATATTTATATTTATATATATTAAAATAATATTATATATTTAATTATTTAACTCACGGCATTTGTTTTGTTTAGCACTAAAAGGAAGTATAGTATAACAATGTTGAATAGCATTAGACTAAAAAATAAAAATTCATTAATATATTATATAATATTATAATTATTTAAATATTAATAATATTAATTTATCAAACCTCATTATTAACTCCATCTTCATGATATGAATAGTCTTGAAATAATTGTTTTAAATAATCAATGTTTGTTCTTTGTGATAATAATAAATATCTATATCCCTTTTCACCACATTTATAATTTTGACATCCAATAAAATAATGTGGTAGTGAAGTATCTTCTTCATGCTATATAAAAATAATTTAATTATAAATATAATTATAATGTATTTAAATAGTATATATTTAATTAATTAATACCTGATAATGTTTTGCCAAATTTGGCTTTCCATTACATCGTAATTGTGCTAATTCATCATAATATTCATATGAAATTTTATGTACAGCAACAAATTCACTAAAAAATAAATAATAATTGAATAATTATAAATTATTTATAAAATTTATATTAAATTTAAAAACTTACTTCAAAGTAGCAGTATCAACTGATAGTTCATTAGCTTCAAATATTTTTTTAAATATTTCATCATCAAAATCACTACTGTATGTGAGGTATTTTTTAGTTCAGGTGAAATAAATTGACAGAATTTAACTCCACGACATGATCAAGTTTCTTTATAAACTTTGGTGTTTAAAAAAGAACAATGAACATTATTACAAGTTGTACCATCCTTGTAAGAATATTGAATATTTTTGAGATCAAATATTTCGCATGCTTTCTCTGGATCCATGCCAGCTATATTATAGATGCAAGCAACTACATCTGGAGCTGTTTCTGGATATTCCTCAAATTCTAATCGATATTTTACCTGTCCAGCAGTTTCTGTATTACCACGGCTTCCTAATTGAATAATTTCTGAAAATTGCTATATTTATAAAATAAAAAGTATTAGTTTATTTATTTATTTGCCAATATACTAAAAATTTTTTTATCTACATCATCTGTATTATCTAATTTATTGGTGGTAGAAGAACTAGCGATAGAGTTTGAAAGATAACTAGAATTTGGCAAATGATCAAAATCCCACTTTTTAAAATATCAATATATTAATATATTTAGATTAATAATATCACTATAGGATTTAACAAAAACCAAATCTAATATTATCATATAACTTACTGTTAACAAATCAGATTCTTGGAACTCATCTGTTATATCAGTATTCCAACCGTCGTCAGACTCATTAATAGTTTGTAACACTATTTTAAAAAAAGTTTGATCAATATACATACTAAACAATTACATTAACAAGTATTGATATGCATCATTATTAAAAAGTATTAATATACCTTGACTATTAGATTCTTGCAAATTATCTGTCATATTAGTATTCCAACCATCTGACTCATGTAGTACTATATATTTAAAAAAAAATTAATACCAAAACCAAAAAAAATTACTATCGCTATTATATAACCATTAATAAAATATACATCTAAAAATATGTATATACCTTGAGTATTAGGCTCCTGCAACTCCTCTGTGTTAGTACTCCAAATATCATCAGGCAAAGTGAAATCATCTTGGGATCCCGTTTCTTCGTTTATCAAGGGATTATCAATTATCTTCACAGCAAATTCATTGCCAGATTGTGGTGCTATTTTTAAAAAGACTGGTAATTTAACTATCAATTATGCATATACCAAAAAGAATTATACGCATTGCTATTTAATTAAACAAAAACTATCAACAGTATCGATTTGATCATCAATGTTTTACCAAAAAGGATTAAAAATGTTACATAATAACAGAAAAATATATAAACACACCTTTGACAGTTGAGGTGTCAGTAATTTTATCATCATCGTCTGGTATTATTATAGTGTCCGTAAAATGATTCATTTTCACTTTTTAGAAAAAGCAAGAGAATTAATCAATTCGATTATTATTCGTAATATATAGTATATATCGTATAATACTGTACAATAATGATTTTTCGAATAATATACGTAATTTATCATTATACAATAAATAATGATTTTTTCAGTAATATGCATAAGTTAATTTTTGCTTATGTATCGTATGATATTTTTGGGGTATGCATACAGTACCGTACACACTTTGTCTACCTATATTTTACTATATAATAAGTGGTGTACGGTACTGTATAAACAATATAAAAAAAAGTACAGTACGGCTTTTTCTAATGTACAGTACGAAATATATGTATACTCTATATATATATATATATATTTATATTTTATATATATTTTGTGTATATAACATAAATATATTTTTATTTGTATTTATTAAAATGAAATGCATAGTATAATTTATTTATTTACCATATAAGCACGAAATAACGGGCATGGGCGGTTATTTTGAAATCTGGGCACCCCCAAAATAGCATATAGTGTCTCGAATTAGCGCTCATGTGCGTCCCAAATTAACGCGCACCTGATTACCAGTAACCTGTAATTGATTAGTGCGACAATTTGCTGCTTCGATAAGTTTTTAATTTGGTAATGAGCGATTGCGTAATATCTGCATTTTTAAAATATTTGCTATAGACGCACAGGCTTAGTTGTTAGATCAACTGTTTCAATATTTTCAGCTGGCTTACCAGTATACTTATTTGTTTTTTGGATTGTATTTTAAAAATTTACATTACATAGATTTTTACTATGACGTTGATTAGAATCTTCAACAAATATTAATAAAAACTCGGTTGTTTGGAGTTATAAATTATATTTTTTTTTTAGTTCAGTTAGTTCTTTTCATATCGAACTCTTTTTTATGCTATATACGATACAGCAATAGCATTAAGAATTACCATTCTAAGCTTTATTAATATATAGAAGCCATCCGTTTAACAATCAAAAAATTTAAGAAAAAAATTTAAAATTTAAAACAAAGTTAAAAAAAATCAAAAATTAAAATTCTGTTACGCATGAAAAAATACTAGTATATACGTAAAATAAATTTTATAACCGATAATACCATTCTTTTGGCAGATAAATGATGCCTATTTTTATCATCCTTTTCAGCTTAAACTCCACTCAATAAATTGCATGAGAATATAATTTATCGCATTACAGTGGCTATTCTAAGACTATCAGAAAATAAGCTTTTTTGGTTAGTAATTCATAATATAAAGTCATAAATTCCATATCTTTATTACCTTCTCAATCATCAATATCCATTGTATCTTCAAAATTGATACTCATTATATTTTCAAAATCAGTATCCATCATATTTTCGAAATCATTATTTGATGCATCCTCATCAAGTTTATTAGAATTCGATTCACTGTCTGAATCCTCAGATCCGTTATTCTGTTTCTCTTTATCAAAAATCACTTCATCTATACGATTTGCGATAATGGCTTGAAGGCGACTTGACATTTTATAATCTTCACTACCATTAGGGTTAAGCGTAAGTCCAGATGCTTCAAATGATCTAATTAATATATCCGAACTGATTTCTCTCCAGGTTTTAGAGACCCACTCACAAACTACTTCGTATGAAGCTTTTTTGCGGTTTCCCTTTGCAGTAAGTCCACCTTTCCCTTCGTCCATTCACTTTTCCCACCTTTGTTTCATCCCATTTTTAAAAGGTTTGTTTACTGAAATGTCAGGTGGTTGCAAAACGCACATTGTTCCACCAGGAATCTCAACAATATCCAAGCCCTCCATATTAAATGCTTTAACTACATCATCTCGGACATAACTACGATGACGATCAACAAATATTACTTCTTTATTTTTAAAGAATCCGGTTGGCCTAGCTCGAATAATGCATAGAATATAGGTAGACTTCATCAAATCACCTATCATGTTTGCGCAAGGTGCCGTTGCTACTACAACATCTCGTAGAAATCTACCTTTTGGCTTTTTTTTTAATTTAAAAATCACAGTAGGTGGAAGTTTTTCTCCAGATACAGTATAACCCATGACTACGTAAAGCGCAATTTATCATTTCCTGTAGTTTTAATTGGCACCTGACGAACACCTTCAAATTGATTGTTGCATTTCGGGGCATGTCAAACCACATCGGTGTTTCATCAAAGGAAAGAATAAAATTTTTTTCAATATTTACTGTTTTTTCACGTGATGTTTTAAGAAAGTCCTTAACGACCAAAGGCATGTCCTCCAGAAGCTTCTGTGCGACTTGTATTCTGGTGCGTTCTCCTAGTTTATGTTGTCTTTTAAAACGTTCAACCCAACCACGAGAGAACTTAGCATCTTCAAGATTTAAGTCTTTTCCCAATTTCTTGGCCTTGCGTTCAATCAAGGAAGTGGTAACTGCATTTCTTTTTTGTCGCTTATTTTGAACATAAGCTACCAATTTTTCCTCCAATTCAGGGTACTTGACTTTTCTACCACGACCACTAAGAGCATGAACTTGATTGATATTAATGCTTTGATCATTTTTGATCGCTTCAAATTTATTTTTCTGCTTTCTTCACATTTGGATGCATTTTCGTGCAACTTTATAAAACAATGATGCTTGACGGTTAGATATAGCTTCTGCGTATAATATTACATCAAGCTTAAATGCAATGGTATAACTTCATTTAGAAGAAAAAGAGTCCATGTTTACATAAGTAAAATTTAAACGCGAAAAAAAAATAGAAATTTTCGTTTAAATACAGATCCGGGGTAATTTTATAGTTGGCAATTTTGTGATACAAAAAAAAAAAAAGATCGGTAAAACTAATTTACGAGCAATTAAAGCTATAATGACCCTAGAGCCATGTACTCATGAAAGTCAATTCTCCATGTCTGAATGTTTCATCAAGGTTAACAAGGAGTATTCAAGAGTTTTATACTTGTGCTATCGAAAAAGTAAGTGGTGTTTAAAAAAAAAAAAGAAAAAAAATTATAAAAAAAAAAATTATAAAAAAAAAAATTTGAACGATAATCGTTTCAATCAAGACTATTTTATATCGATATTTAAGTTTTGTGAGAAAATCAACAAATTGCAGTATTGTTTGTAAAAATAATCAACGATGTTTAATCATTAGCCTTTTAATTGGTTTATACATGAGTGTCAAAGTGAAACCTGTAAGTGAGCATATAAGGTTTTATTGTAGTATGAAACTGGTAATACCAGTATGTAAGGTGATGTAAGGTCATACAATAACTTTATAGAGGGCTACTGGTAAGTAGTAAGTTGCCGTAATGGGTAAGGTGCATGCGCGTTATTTTAAAAATATTTGGGCTCTGAAAATCAGTTCTTATTTCGAAATAACGCACATGCGCGTACTTAAAATAACGCGCAGGTCAATTAATTAACGCACAGGGGAGCATTATTTCATGCTTATACGGTATATTTATTATAGCGTTTAATATCTAAGGTCAAGTTCAAAAAATATTGCTTTATCTTTATATTCGATATTTTTATATTTATTGAATCAGCTCTTTGTAAGTAATATTAGTCGTAGTATTATTTACATTATCTTTAGACAATAATACCAAGCCATGCTCTCTTTTTTTTATTCGTGAAATTGCTTGTACAATTGACCATGAGCAAACACATGTGCTCGAAGATCGATAACAACACGATCTAAAGTGAGACCTTGACAACTATTAAAAGTTGTTGAGTAGGCTAAGCATAACGGAAATTGTTTGCGGTGTATTGTCCACAAGCAGTTATCCGGTTGAAAATAAAAATTTATCCTTGGAAGTAGGTGCATTTCCATTATACTATTTGTTTGGTTCAATACAGCCACTTCTACTAATCGTTGACCCAAATTAGTTACTACAACTCACGCATTTTTGACTAAACTTCTGTTGATTGAAATATTTCTTATTATCATGCAAACAGCACTGACTTTTAGATGTAGTTCGTGATTGGGTATTCTGGAGTGTGTTAGTTGTGCTAAATAATCAGATATTGCAAGAGGGTGATCGTTTATAATTTGAACGTTTTCTTTAATTATATCGTAACTAAAATATACGATGTTTCTTCTGGGTAAATTATCAAGAATTTGGGAATTGAAGTCGTCTACCAAGGTATTTCCCAGGCTCAGGAAAGCCCTGTTTTGAAATATTATAGGGTTTATAAGCAAATTATTAGGATACAAAAAATTAATAACATCTTCAATATTTCTTGTTATATCAAAAATGTCAAGGGTAACTTCATTATCTTGCCAGTTGTTACCGATATCATCAATGAATTCAGAAATGCCAGATCAGATGCATTTCATACAGGTTGTTTAAGTTCGTATATATTAAAGTATGGCCATAAATGCGAGCTCTTGACTGATGCATTAATTGTAGCGCTTTTTCCCGCTCTCTTGACGACCGTTGCTACTTGACGAAAGTCTCCAACTCCGTAAGAGATTTTTTACCGAATGGTTCATTTGTTCCACAAATTTGCCAGAGTAGTATATCAATACAATCTAACACAGCTTTATTAGGCATCAGAAGTTCATTCCAAATGATTAACTTAGCAGTGCGAATTAGATCAGCGTGATTGCTATTATATTTGATTGTAAATTGTACATTGGTATTGTTTTCTTCCACTGGCACTCGAATAATGAGTGTGCTGTGCACCCTCCTTCGTATAGTTGAGCCGCCAAAGCTGTGGTTCCACATGGTAGAACAATTTCACTTTTTGATCTAATAAAATGATATATAGTATTTATCAAAAAGGTTTTGCCACGACCGGCTTTCCCGTCAAAAAATATAGGAAATTTAGTTGTTGAAAAGAAATTGTTTCCAGGTTTACGAAGTATATTAGTAACTACTTCGTTATAAAAAATTAATTGCTCTATATTCATTTTTGAGACAAACGCTTCGGCAAGTCGATCATAGTGAATATTATCTGAATAATATTGATACTCAAGTATTACTTCTCATGTCTGCATGCGTGGTTCTAGAAGTCCAAAGTCTTGCATTCATTGACCATGTTCTGTTAGCATATAAGCAATTTGTTGTAGAGTGATATTTATAGAAAGTATATGATTGTAGCAAGTTTGTTCTTGTATATCAAGAAAAAATAATTATTAAATTTTCCCATAGTTCTATCGCGGAGAAGCTATCTAAAATCAGTTGTACAAATAAGAAATGTAATTTCAAAGGGGTATAAAAGTTTTCAATGACTTCTTTCATTGTAAATACACCTTTATTATTGATTTCGAATAAGCCCATCTTTTGAGCAGCTTCCTGATAAGAAGCAAAAACAGTTCTATTAACTGTCTTAGGATCTTCCCATGTTCGAATTGGACAATGCATTAAAATGCATCTCAAGTAAAAAAGTTCTCCAACCTCAGGTAGTATTAAAACTAATCAAGTAATTTTATCAGTTTTTTGTCTTCTTACGATCTTTGTTGGTATTCCAGGTCGTTATTGTTCGACAAAATCTCCATTCCGTAAATTTTGTTTATCAAAAGGGTACAACATAAATCGTTCATAATATTCAGTGTACTTGAGTTCGTCGAAGTGCGACTAAAGTGGTCATAAGAGGTATCTGATAAGGAGTGATGCACATGATAAAACATCTTGTAGGCGCGAGTATTGAGAAATATTTGTATTAGGGAAATGAATAGGAAGTATCTGAACAGGTGGATCTGTTGTGGTTATATGGTATTGAAATATCCTCCATGCAGCTTCGGGCGCTGATAAGTATCTACCTTCAATATAATCTTTAAATTCGTTAATTGGCTGTTGTTTTATTGATGATTGGTGCCCATTTGTATCAGTTGTTTCTCTACTATTTATTGTAAATTTAACATGATCGGGACCTTTGAATAAGTATTTATATAAATACATGAACATATGAACGGTGGAAGCGATTTCGAAATTAATATGACACTCCAATTTTAGAATTAGTAACAAATTATATGGCACTACCCAAGCATCTTCTTCTATTCGACGCCTATATTGTACATACACTCTTTCGTCAATATACGTATTCGAAATAATAGGCTTTGGATATCGATATATACATACACCGTTACGAAGACATCTTGATGAGTGTTGTTGTCTGTGAATTATAAGTTTTTTTTACTAATTCTCTTAAATGCATATTTTCTCGAGGCATTTCAGCAAATATAATTTTATCAACTTGGTCAATCGGGAGTTAGGATTAACACGCATGATAATATGAACGTGAGGAAGTTCCCTTTTCTGAAATTCGATTACATCGATGATGTAAGCAATTTTTCCAAAATATTTTCGTAACAAATCTTTTAATTTTCCTAAATGCGAGTGAAATACACGTGCGATGACAGGTAGTATTTCTAGAACATTTTGTCTAGATTCAAACACGAACGAATTTCTTGCCAATTTGGGTTGGTGGTCATAGTTATGAAAAAATTTGGCTTCCCCGGCAGCGTGCTAATGCAAGAGCATTTGCTACGTGAACCGAACACCATTTTTTTGAACCTAAAAAAGATGCTGGCAGATACAAATTTTCATCATATTTATCAATATCACCTTCAAAGTCCTTTTCAATATTAGTTTGTCATTGTGTCATTATTTTTTCTTTTATAAGACTTTTTTTTCTCTTAATATATAATTTAGATGTTCTTCTTCAACGCGTGAGTACATATCCACCAAATATTCTGCAGTTAACCTTCCTAAGTCTAAAAACCTTTGTTCTCTAAGTAAGCGACAATAGTACTAATCAATTTGTGATAAATTGTAATGGTTATTGGGATGCCATCTGGGTGTCCCATGAGGAAACAACAGCAGGTATTATAGGGGTTCATATTGTGAGCTAAGAATATTTATAAATTCGGGCGCGTTATTTGAATATCGTCAGATTATAATGCTTCGCGGGTATATTAACCATATTATTAGCGTGCATTACAATAGCAATTTCACCTGTTAAGGCATCTTCTTGTAGCTCAAAAAATGCAGTATTAAATGAACTGTCTCTTAGTAATCGTAGTGAATATACATAAGGGTTAATTAATGCTAGTATATTTTGTATAGTTGATACCCATTCATTTGAGATTTCACAGTTATGAGCCAATCGATATCGTTCTTGTTCGTCGTATAGATACCAATGTATTGAGTGATTAGGAATATTTGCTGGTAAAATGCGATAATAAGTACGTCTAGTGATACTGACTGATGATGGTGCTGGAAGTTGTACAAATTGTCCTTGTACACTAATCGCAGTGAACAAAAAAAGTGCGTTGAGCTTTCGTGAATACGTACTAATATCTGGGTCATTAAGAATATTATTAATTTCCAAAGGATAAGCAGGTAGGGATGGAATAATTCGTTTTCCATTATTGCAACAAAATTTAATTGATTCTCCATTAAGGAGCGTTACTGAACAATAAGAACAAATACGATTCCATAAAAAATTTAGAGCCAATAATGAACTCTTATCTAGAGAATCTAATACATTCCACCAAGATAGATTATTTTGTGAAGGTTGCTCAGTTTTTTTATGTATTTCGGTGGTGTTTTCATTACAATTTGTTTCTTCTCTTTGTCTACCGCAATTTTTTTCCTCATCATAATTTTGCATTTGTGTATGATATCGACGTCTGTATCCATATTCTGTTGTCTTTGTCTAACACAAGCCCTTTTTCAGTCTTTCTTCGTTAACATTTCCTCTTTTCTTTTTATATTTATATATATATATATATATTCGTTATTTATTTATTTATTTATGTATTTATTTAAAACTATAATCAGATTTTACTTAAAAAATTTTATTTGTTTATTTATGAACAGTACGAATAGTTATTATTTAGAAAAGCGAATTTCATATTACTTCAGATCAGATTTAAATTCCCGGTCTGGCATTTAATATCCCTTAGTTTGTACTACTTCGCAGGCAAATTTGTCTGTAAAATTACTATAAATATACCTCTGATCTATTTTTTTAATCATTTAAAATATTTAAATAAAATTTGGTATTATAATATTTAATAACAAGGATTATATTTTTGAATTATTTAAATTTATATTATAAGACAAAAAGTTTATATTGCTTATAAGCTGAAAATATTAAATTTTAAAGAAATTTTTTAACCAAAAAAATATTTTACAATATCTTGGCGAATTCTTTAAATATTGGTTTTAAAAATATAGTTTCTAATGCAATATTGTAGTTTATATAAAGGATGACAACTTTCATTATTTGACTTTATATGATTTACTTGTAAAAATTAAGACTTGTATTAGAAGTGAAAATTTTTTTTATAGACGGGAACATATAAAATTTGAGAAAACCTAAAGAAAAAATTCTATAGTAAAAGTTCCAAAACAAAAACTTTAAACTTTTATTACACCAAAGTTTTTTAATAATTTTAAAAAAATTTTATAATAAAGTTAATAAAACAGAACTAATATTATAATTTTTACTTAGAAAGTATATAGCTAAAATTAATATTTAAGGTTTTATTTAAAAAATTTAAAATTTTAAAATTTTCGCAGGCAAATATGCCTGCATAACAAAGCAAGGGATACAAATTTTTTTACATATCATGTGAAATACACACATGCAATAGGTCATAGGTCAATTTTCATATAAATGACATCTATCATTATAATAAAAAAATATGACATAAATTTTAATTCAAGAACTATTTAAATTTCGTTTTGACATATACAGCACGTTAAGAATTTTTATTAATCAAAATAAATAATTAAATAATTAACATAAAACACATCAAATAAATATATATATAAATATACACAAATATATATCAAAAAAAAAATAATAAAATAAATAAAAAAAAACCCCCTCCCAAAAATTTTATTATCATTATATTATAATTATTTAATTATTTAGTCATTTATGAGATAAAGTTAAAATTCATTTTGCCATAGCTCATAATCACATTCAGTTTTAACAAGCTTATTAGGTATTTTTTTTATTTTTTCATTTAATTATAAAAATTAATGATATAATCGGCGAAATCAAATCACGAAAGAAAATTAGTAAACCCAATTCAAATAAAGAGGTCGATTCATTAAAAAAAAATAAATAAATAAAAAAAAATTACATATTTATACACGTATATATATTTACATATTTAATTAACTATATTTTAAAAATAAATTAATTGTATTAAATTATTTAGCATATATTTATTATTTTTATATTATCTAAATTCCTTATAGTACTTTATATGCATATTCGAATGATAATTAATAAGTCAACTAATATCATGTAATCGTTATTAATCTTCTTCAAAGTTCAATACACTATTTTTATTATATTAATTCGCACGCGCTAATATATACAAAAGACACCAACTTCAAACCTTACGACATAAAATTCTTTAATTTAACTAAATAAGCATACTCCAATTTAGTAAATTTAATTAATTCTATTTAAATTATAGTATATGATTTACCAACCATATCTGTTATAATTAAATCATAATGTTACCAAACTATTGCGACATTTAATAGTTCAGTAATATTAAAAAACTGATTTCATTTAATAAGCGATTTACCGGTTACATTTATCATCATTACATATTTTCCACAATTTCTATAATAGTAAAATTCATTTACATTAATTTCCATTTAGTGAATCCAACTGATTTTCATTTAAATCGAAGTTTATAATACAAAATATCAAATACCAAATACTTACGACATATATTAATTACTAATATCAGCAAAATACATTCACACGTGGTCACAATATCTATAATAGTAAAATTCATTCATTTATAATTAATAATTTAACCAATTTCTATATCATAATATATTACATGCCGATCGTCTCATCTGTAATTTTACACTATATATATTCGTAATATTAAATTATTATTTGTATACAAATTCATTTAGTAAACGATTTACCAGTTCATCTGTCACAATTACATATAATTGCAGATCAAAATCAAATACGGATAAATATACCAGCACCAATTCGAATGCATATCCATTATAGGACATCATATGCAATTAACTGATTATATTTGTTATAATATATAACTACATATAAAATAACAATTAACAATTAATAATAACTTTTCTCACATAGCTACGCTACGTTTGCATATTCATCATCGACACACTAATACTAATAAATAATAATTTAATAACAATAATAATATAACAATAATAATAATAATCAATAATATTACATATACAATACAAAATACAATAATAACAATAAAACTTCCAAATCGTTATTATTTCCGTTAAATAAAATACATACTACATAAGACGATTCACATGAACGGAATGATAGATAAAAATGTAACGTACACATGTGACAAGATGACAATTTTATTATAAGGGGAAACATTTTTAAAATGGTTAACATTAGCTAGAATTTATTGGTTATAGAAATACAAAGATGTGTCACGACAATAGATTAACTTTGCACAATTTATTCTTTGAACAATAGCTAGGCAAATGCATAATATTGCATGACCGGAGCCAATATTTAATATATCCCCTTATAATAAAATTGTCATCTAGTCACGTGTGTCAGTTACATTTTTACCAATCATTTTGCACGTGCGAAAATTGGATGGCATAAATGGTCACGATCACATGCCATGAGAAATTCGCAATGTTGATTGTATCAAATACACGTAATGACCCTTTATGTCATATAGTATTATTTCTATTTATTTATTTATTTTTTTATTATTATTATTATTATAAGGCGAATTTTGAGTTCGTGCGCTTTTGGAAAAACGTGATCATTGTGTGGGAAAATAATACAATTATTTTACATATTGATGTATTAATAATGACGACAGATTACAAATCCAATATAATTTGCTTACCGATTTTATCTATATCTCTGCAATCTATCTATTCTCCATTTAAACGTTCTTGATTGGTCGTATCCAAAAAATGTGACCAAACGTGGGAAAGCTAACAGAAATATATCAATTTTTATTATAATATCATTTGAATGCTTTGCCATTTTTAATTTGCTAAACTGTAATTAGGCCGTGGGAAACTTCAAAATGAAATAACCATTGCGACATTTGATCATTTGCATGTTAATGCGTAATGTCGTAATAGGTTCGTAATTTGTCTATTACTATGAATTAATAATCTGTTGTCTCAATTATTTTCTTAAAAAATCAACTTTCGTTCATTATGCACACTTTGCATCTTTTAGATTTAGAAATTGCTTCCGTTCTTATGCGCACTTTGTATCTTTAAAATTAGATTAACTGAGATATGGATAACGAACGTATGATATTAGAAACATGATAGTTAGTAGTACGTTAGTATTTTTTTTTATTAATACAATACCAACTTTTCGCGATAACAAATGTGGTATGATAGTAGAAGCATGATGGTTTAGGATGTAGCAAGATAGTTAGTAGCACAGTAGTGTCTTTTTTTTATATATACAATACTAATGTTTCTTTTTTCTTTAGAACGAAACATAGCGCGATAACGACATAGCACGATAATAGAATTATGATAGTTTGGAACGTTAGTAACATGGTAATATTTTTTATTTTAATTTTTTTTTTGTATAATTATACACAGTACTAACGTTTTTTTTATTTTTCTTTAGAACCGAACATAGCAAAATAACGAATGTACGATAGTAAAAGCATAATAGTTCGGGATGTAGCAAGATAGTTAGTAGCACGTTGTATATATATTTTTTCTTTAATACTTCTTTTTTTCTTTAGAACAGAACATAGCACGATAATGAACATACGATACTAGAAGCATGATAGTTCGGGACGTAGCAAGATAGTTAGTAACATAATCGTATTTTTTTTTGATACAATACTAACGTTTTGCGCAATAACTAACATAGCATAATAGTAGGAACATGATGCTTCGGGACATAACAAGATAGTTAGTAGCACAGTAATATATTTTTTTTTATAGAGTACTAACATTTCTTATTTTTTTTAGAACGGAACATAGCATGATAGTAGATGGTAGAGGCATGATAGTTCGGGACGTTAATAACATGGTAATTTTTCTTTTTTTTATGTACAGTACTAACGCTTCTTTTTTTTCTATAGAATGAGTGGAACGTAGTATAATAATGAACGTACGATAGTAGAGGCAAGATAGTTCGGGACGTAACAAAATAGTTAGTAGCATGGTAATATTTTTTTACTGTAATATAGTCTAACAAGCATGATAGTTCGGGATGTAGCAAAATAGTTAATAGCATGGTAGTTAGTATGGGGCATGCATGATAGTCAAGACATTAGTAACACGGTAGTCTTTTTTGATACAGTACTAACATTTCGCGTGATAACGAATGTAGCACAATAGTAAAAGCATAAAAGTTTGGGACGTAGCAAGATAGATAGTAGCACGGTGGTTAGTATGGGCATGCATAATAATATGGGGCGTAGCATAATAGTTAGTATAGGATTTAGCATGATAATTGGAACATAACGGAATTTTAAAAAATCGTGTTTCGTTCATTATTGTCCCTTTCTATTATTGAAAGGGTGCCAGCGGCACCCCAAAACACTTGTATACTATTATATTTAACATCAAAAATACTGCAATATAAGTAGTTTACATATGGTGCAAGCAACCTATACTCAACGGTTATATGGAGTATTTTAGTAGTGTTTCAATTGTTTAAATAGCTATAACTTCTTATCTAAGACATTTTAAAAAAATCTGACTGGTAACTTTGTAGAGCTATATTAGCTCTACATTTGTGCCAAATATCTTTTCAAAGTCTCATCACTGTAAGAAGTTGAAGCGTTTTGAAAATTAAAATTTTATATGTAAATTTATAAATTTACATATAAAATTTTAATTTTCAAAATGCTTCAACCCCTTACAGTGATGAGATTTTGAAAAGATATTTGGCACAAATGTTGAGCTGATATAGCTCTACAAAGCTACTAGTCAGATTTTTTAAAACATCTTAGATAAGAAGTTATAGCCATTTAAACAATTGAAACATTACTAAAATACCTGTATAACCATTGAGTATAGGTTACTTGCACCATATCTGTTATTGTTTTTGCTGACAGCCATTTTTTTTCACTTTGCACAGGAATAAATTGTCCCCCACTTTGCTCAAACAAATTACTTTTCCACTACCAAATATCACAAAATATTTTTTAGCAATCCATTCATAATTAGGCAAAGTTTGACTTCTGCCCCTATAATGATGATAATACTGATTTTGTAGACCTCTTCAGATATATTAATTAATCAGAAGTTTAATCAATAACAACATCAACAATAAATAAAGTAAACTATGTATATTGTAACAGTTGAATCGGAGAGTGATAAAACAAGATAGACAATAGTGACTATAAAGCTCAAACAGATTACAGGTAGAAGTGAATAAGACGATATAAATGGAAGAGTTTTTATAACGGTAGTGGGTTAGAGAACGAAACAAGACTTTAATATAAAGATGGTAATGGTAGAAATGGATCAGTCAGAAACACGTGCCATTGATTTTGCCAGAGGTACCATGATCACCTGTTGAAAACTGGTTCTTGTGCACAGCCCATCAATCGAAAGAATTTATCTAAATCGGGAAGGATATTGAATGCAAACTCAATGAATATTCAAAATAGCGTGATTCTGCCATTTGGTGAAAAGAATTTGTGGAATAGAAGTTTAAATTAGTGAATCCCATTCAAAGTAGAATAGTATAAAAAGACCATATAATACACTATTCAGAGGTATGAAATAGATGTATCATTGACTTGTTCTGTAAATAAATATAAATTGATCTTAATAAACTGTTTCGTGGACTCACCGTATACCTGATACAGCTTAGTCTTGCCAAATTATCCCGTCTCTCAACTAGTGATACAGGACGACCCGGCCCAATGGCTGGGTCGATGGGCAGGCCGATTCTCATCCTGCACCTTTTGGGCCGGTGTACGATTGGTTGGGAGAGCTTGATTAAATTGGGCTGGTTTAGTTTGATCGTGAACAAAAATAAAGATTTAAAACAATAAACTAACACACATAGTTTCAGGTTATAAGGTTTATCTTTATTAAAATAAATCAATATATCAGAATATTACCAAAATACTAAAACTATATACAATCGCTAACTACTTCGACTACTATCCCTTCCATGAGCTGAAACTACATCCTTATATATTTTATATTCGTATAGGAGATTCGATCTCCCGATTGGAGACTCGATTTCCCAATTGGAGATTTGATCTCCCGTTTGGAGATTTGATCCCCAGTCTGGAAATTCGATCACTCACCAAGCTACAACTATGCCAAAATAAGAAATATATATAACGAAAAAAATATAAACTAACTAAAAATAAAAAATGAGCATAACATTATCCCTCACTTGAGAAGATGAGCTCCGTCGAATCGTTGTAATTATTTCAAAATTTTTTTTTTTAAAATGCCAGAACACCGGAACCTGAACTAAATTCTGTTTCTCAGATTTAAAATTTAAGTATCGAGTTTTTTTTTTTTCACGACCAAAGTTATTTTTTTAAACGGGCACACTATCAAATCACTGAGTCTGTTCTTTTTAATGCTCTCTCTGTACACGACAATTCATCACGTGTAATCCAATTATTATTCGAAGAAAAACCCATAACACTCTTCCTTTGGCTTTGACATGTTGATTACCAAATAGTATCCGATTATATTCTGCATCTGCTGACTTTATAATACTTAGGGGTAAGTTATTATGGGTGTCTTTATAGTTTATTATTTTCGTATTATTAACCTTTTTAATGGCATATGTCTTTGGATTGGAAGAGCCTCTGGCATGTGCAACTTTATCCATCCAAATACTATACATTTCTTGAAGATCGTTACTATTCATACTATATTCCTTACTACCTTCGCACGGTTACTTGACATGTCACATGATGTCATTTTAACCTTTTGATGCTCATATTCGGTTACATTGACATGGGCCTTTAACAATTCGATCTTCCTTTTCTATATTGTATACACAGTTTCAAGAGTTCCATAGCTTTCAAATAATTCCCATTTTTAACAGGTTTTAAATCCCATTTAGACGCTATCTTCTCATATTTAACTGTGCCCATTTCATTTTGATAACAGATTTCAGGCATGTATTGTTTGTGTGAGTTATCTTCAGAATTTGGTAGTTGCCATTTAAATATTTCGTATTCATCAGCAGCAGGTTTTTGGTGATAATCCAGTGCCTTATGTTTATCTGTTTCAACTTCAATTCCGTTCTCTTCGACTCTTGTTCCATTTCGATGCCCAAGATTATAGGTTTTATTAATATGATTATTAACACCGTCTTGATAGTAATTGCCAAGATTAATTATTTCTTAAGCTTCTGCTGCCTTTCCTCGATCAAATACCACTATGTTGCTATTATCTCTATCACCTCGTTTTTCTTCAAACTCTTTACTATGAACTCCTATTGCTTTTGGTTCATCAATCCGACCAATATGGTTTGTATTTGTAAGGCCTTGGCACTTTCTGAATATTTTGCATCTGTTTCTTCTAACTTTTAATTCATTTAGATAGTAAGGGACAAGACTACATGTTTCCTTATCTTGATTCTTCTCTGCAGATATTTGATAACTGATGGTTGTCGATTGTTCCTCCTTTTTAACACTGACTTCGGTTTAATAACTATAGAAGATTCTGGAGAACACAGGTGCTAGTATGTAATTATTATTTGTTATTTTATATTCTCACTTTCTAATTCCGTCTCTATTTTGGTAGCCACGTTCAGAGTCAAATAAGTTTTGAATATCCTCTAATGGATTCTTTAGATCATCCGTTATTGCACCATCATCTAGTGTATCCTTTTTATTATTCTTTTTTCGACTACTCATCCTTTCTCTTGGGGTTACTTTTCCACCATTTTTACATTTCTCACTTTCTTGCCTTTCGATTTCTAAACTATCCTTCGGCAAAGAGTTAACATGATTTGTTTTTTCTTTTTCCTTACTTTTAATTGTGTTCACATGACCATTCGTTTCACTTCGGGAAGTAGTAGTCGGCCTAGTCCTATCCAAGAGGTATTTTGTTCCTTTTTGATAATTAACTGGGCAATATTCTATTTGGGACATTACTTGAGATGCCGGGGAGGTATTACTTGGGGCAACTTTGGAGAGACAACTGCTGCATTTGATACAGTATTATAAACTGCAGCAGGACCATACACAGCCAAGTTGCATGCAATCATTATTTCACAAGCTTGGGCCATTTCTAATGCCTCTTCTAGTGTGCCAGGTATAAATATTCTTACGGCCCATGACAAGTCTGGGTGAAGCCCTTGGGTAAACATCGCCATTTTTGTATTCTCAGAGTACTGGTTCCTGACCTGTTCTAGACGACGAAAAAGCACCAACATATTTAAGCCGTACTGTTCCCCAGTTTTTTCAGGGCCTTGACGACAATTTAACATCTCCCAAGTCCAACGATCTATCAACGCCAGTGTACAAAATTCCAACAGAAACAGTTGTATGAAGCTTTGGTCTTGCACATCATTATTGTCCCAATAACGAATTTCTTCTTTTGTTCTTCCTACCACAGCGCAGCCAAACTAGACAAATGGGCACCTGCTACCACGAGCCTTCTTATTCCTAAATATTATTGTCTCGAAGGCCCAATTAATTAAATCTAACTATTCTATTGGATCTTGGTTTCTTTCTACGAAAGTCAGAATCTTCACTAAATTTATTTCCACATGGGGCTCCTGGGTATACATCAAAACATTTACTATGGCCTGACAAAGTTGATTAAAGCGTTCATTATTGCTATCTATTCTCTTATTGTTCTTCGAATTCAGCATATTATTTTAACAAAATTATTATTTTTAATAAGAAGTGTGAGTTTAAAATAATCAATCCACACAACTGGCACCAAATGTTACGATCGGTTAGGAGAGCTTGATTAAATTGGGCCAGTTTAGTTTAATTGTGAACAAAAATAAAGGTTTAAAACAATAAACTAACACACATAGTTTCAGGTTATAAGGTTTATCTTTATTAAAATAAATCAATACATCGGAATATCACCAAAATACTAAAACTATATACAATCGCTAACTACTTCGACTACTGTCCCTTCCATGAGCTGAAACTATATTCTTATATATTTTATATTCGTATGGGAGATTCGATTTCCTGATTGGAGACTCAATCTCCTGATTGGAGATTTGATCTTCTGTTTGGAGATTTGATCCCTAGTTTGGAGATTCGATTACCCACCAAGCTACAACTACGCAAAATAAGAAATATATATAATGAAAAAATATAAACTAACTAAAAATAAAAAATGAGCATAACACCAGGCCAGTTGGTAAGAGAAGTGTTAGAATTGATTATCTTCTAAAGTATATTTTAGGCCAGAAATTAAATAAAAATCAGCTAGTCATTTATAATAATGTAAGAGAATTGACTTATTTAGATGATAAACTGCAAATAGCGAATATAATCTAAGTATAAGACATAGAGTGTTCTCAAGCACCTTACTCAATGGATTGGGCAAATTTTTAATCATCGAAAATTGAATAAATTAACTGCCATTCCGATGAGTGTCAGCAAGCTACAAACCACCTTTTTTCGTCAAAAATTTGTCATTGGTAAAGGTCGTTCAGGCATTACTTTATATTCTAACATAATAATAAATATAAATTTTCATTAAGTTTCTATCCTATCCAAAAAAGTAACTATTTTATTGTTAATACTCGAAGCTTTTAAAACAAATAATCAATGCTTTGATACGAACATAATAAATACAACACATCTTTTAAAATAATAATAAAAATAATAATATAAAAAAAATTTTACTCTTGTTGCTATAAAGCAACTTTCACTAATGATTTGATAAATTAATTCTATTGTTGTTGTAACAAAAAATTTAAATTAGTATAATCATTAAAAGGGAAGCTAATGCAACTAAAGTTGAAGCATTGGCAGTCAGTTGAAAAGAATTTTTTATTGAATTTTTTTAGTTATTTTGGGTGGTATAGTGAAGATCACGAACAAAAGAAAAAGAGTATGCTCGAGCATTTAATTCTGTTAATATCGTCATTGATTGTGATGCTTGAGCATCATCATGATTATTATTAAATCAATTGATTGAGATACTTGAAAATACCCATAGACAATCAATCAACATGAATACTAACATGCTGGAATTTTTCTCAAGAACAAAAAGAATAAAAATTAAATCACTTAATATTACTAGAATTCGATAAAATACTACCTGATGACTTTTTATACATTTAATATAGATAAATATGACTTATTTTAATCAGAAAAAATTATATTAGCAAAATATTAGCCTGGTCGACTGGCCTGAGTTTTGTTTTGGATTGGCCTCGGCCTGCGATTTTTTCATCGACCTGTATCACTAATCTTAACATTGGGTTGGTCTTGGTGGTTGGTAGTTGTTTGTTCTATAACACCAGTCCAAATTTCAAAATAACCATCTTTGATCCGGTAGATGATCAGGTAAATTGGGTAATCTTGAGTTATATGAAGTTCTAACAAGGTCAGAATCACGTGAACAATTTAAAAAGGTTGGCAGAATTCGAGTTATAATAAATCAGTACAAAGTTACAAGTCAATTCAGTTTGTCAAATTGAGTCTCACAAGGATTATTAAAGTTACAAATCAAATCCAAAAGATAATCTTATCATTTTGTTATTATGTTTTATTTGAAAGTGAATGTGGAACTTATTTTCTAATTGTTAAAATTTGGCAGGTTCTATATATATTTTGAATTGTTATCACGTATTCATGATAATTATAATGCACTCGTGATAATTTTAACAGATTCATGATAGACCATGGGCTCATAATAAATTTTGCGTATTCGTAGATAGCGTAATATTGTATAGTTTGGAATATTCGCATATTCACAGTCACCAAGCCATATTTAAATTACCTTATTTATATACTTGATAGAAAAATATTTACAACATAATGGAATTCAATAAAAAATAATTTGCTACAATATACAAATATAAAATAACAATGATAATCTATATGATTAATAATTTATTATATTAATATCTTCTGCGTAAAATGCAAAAAAAAAATAAAACAAGAAAAAAAATGAAAAATGAAAAATTATATACTAGAACAAGAGCTATGGGAAATATTCTCAAAAAAAAAGATTAGTTTCTATGATACCTAAAGAATAATTAAGTTATCGAATTAATGAGCTAGTAAAAAGACAAGATCAATGCAAATGTCAAAATAATATTAATGAAAAAGTGAACATGAACCCAAGTGGTGAATGTAATTTTGAGTTAAATGTTCACAAAGATACAAAGTTTATATGTATAATTGCTTATTAACTAACGCCAAGGGTTTCGTAATATAGTTGCACTTAAATTCAATTTACAGATAGAGCTATAAATATTGTCTAAATCTATTATGGCAGAAAACCTTTATTAGATATTAACTTTTCCAACAGTTTCCTAAAAAATTTTCATATACAAAACTTATAGTGTATATGCAACTTTTATTTTGTGGTATTCTAAACAGAATTTAATAATATATTCTATAATGATACAATCTATAATAATTTGGGATAAGGGTTATTATTAAATAAAGGTAAGGTAGAGAATTAGCAAATACAGTCTCTACCCAAAAATTTCGCAAGGAACTTTTTTTTGTTAAAACATAAAAAAAGGTTTCATTAGCAAAATTTTAAATTAGGCCGTTCGAAATTGATTCTTTGGTTAATATCATTTTTCCAGGACTCTTGGAAGGGGGAGGAGTTAAAATGAAACAAACATATGAAACGAATATATAAAAATGAACAAAGATGGGCCAATTTCATTGATTAATATAAATCAGGTGACTAGTGAGAGTTATCCAGTGTTTTGGTTGGCTATTTATTTTTGGGGGAGGTGTGGAAGACTTCAGCTCGGGAGTGATGTTAACCAAAAAATTAACTTAAAATGGCCTTACTCACGATTTTTTAAAATGGCTCTATTTTTTTGATTACACATTATATTTGATCTTATGTGAAAAAGATTTATTGTTCTGCCCATTGACAGATCACTAATGGCGTGTCTGTTGATGAATCATGAGATCAATTTTTCATGTAACTGGCAAGGGGTTACTTGGGCCGAAAGAGGTGTGTTAGATTTGGCTGAGTGGTTGCAGGATAGTTTATAGAAACAACACTGTTTATAGCAAATTAATGAAGATATGAATTTATTATGTATCAAGTGTACTTGTATTATCAATAAGGAATGTTTATAATTGTCCAAAGGACTTACAAACAATCCTGATGCCTGTGTATTGACAAATTCTGAATCCTGATTGGCTAGATCAGGTGTAACATAAAAAACAATCAAAATAATAAAACTGATCCTTATTGGCTAGATCAGATGTGGCATTTTATATTTGTCCTTCGGACTTTATATGTATGATTTATTAAAGCAAAGGTGGGAATTAACTGACTGTCATTCCCAAAGGCCAAAACAGCCTTTATTTATAATAAATTTCATCAGCTATTTACATTCACAGTAATCCTTTAGATCACTATGACCATTAAAATTAGAGTTGCCTGCTGTAATTGTTTGTAACAAGTTGTAATATTACAGCCTATATGGGTAATGGACTAGGAAAACCCATCTCTGAAGGGGGTTTTCCATTTTGAGAAAATAGCAATTAATTGTTTGTGAAACCTAAATTTTACCCCTGAATTTTTTGTTTATTTTTAGATATCAATTACTGAATAAACAATGTCATATGATTATGAACCACTGGTTGACCAATTTAATTTGAGTCGTCAATCTTTTGTTGTAAATCTATTTTTAGAACACGATCTTTAAAATTTTGGGATACATTCAAGTTAAAAAATCTCGATAAATTATTATATTAACGTAGGATAAAAAGTGAAATACATATAGATATAAACTTTAATTTGAATCAAAAAATCTTGAAATTGATAAAAAAGTGGCAGAGTGGGTTTTTCTAGTCCATTGCCCATATGTTGTAATATTGCAACTAAAGCTGATGGTGAAACTGATGAAACTGGTGAAACTTAAAAAGTGATTTGGTGAAACGGGTGAAACTAGGTGAAACTAGGTGATATGGTGAAACTGGTGAAACTGGTGAAACTGGTGATACTGGTGAAACTGGTGATACTGGTGATACTGGTGATACTGGTGAAACTGGTGATACTGGTGATACTGGTGAAACTGGTGAAATTGGTGATACTGGTGATACTGGTGATATCTGGTAATACTGGTAATGTTTAAAATTTTTCAAAAAATTAACTTTGGTTTAAATAATTTTTAATTAAAATGTATTATTTTGAAATTTATTAGTAATAAGGGAAGTGCAGTAGGTCCTGACTCCCCTCCCCCTAGTGATAGGACTATTGACCAATCAAATTTTATAATATTTAAAAAAATCTCAAAAACGTCTTTGGCCTGAAAATAAG
>QKWP01000164.1:202066-267614 GCA_003550325.1 Gigaspora rosea | reverse complement strand
CACTTACCACAAAATGTTCATAAGTATTGGAGAACTTTTTATTAATTGACTTTTGATTTTTACGTTCGACGGAAAAATAAAAATTTTTTAAAAAAATATATTTGACGAACACTTCAATATTATTGGCTAGTTAGACTATATATATATAGTTTACTAATTTACCAGTTTCATCAATTTCACCAGTATTACCAGTTTTACCGGCATTACCATTTTTATTAGTTTCACCAGTATCACCAGTTTCACCAGTATCACCAGTTTCACCAGTATTACCAGTTCACCATTATCACCAGTTTCACCAATTTCACCAGTATCACCAGTTTCACCAGTTTCACCAATGCATATTGGTGATTGGTGATTGGTGAAACTCGGTGCACCATTACAGTTTAGTTTCACCAGCAGCTTTAATTGCAACCTATATGTCGTAAAGGTTGTAATTAATTACGGCAGGCAACTCTAATTAAAATACCCTATAGTAAATATCATTACGATCCCTCCGATCATTGATATCAGTCATATCCGTCCGATCTAAATTATCTAAACTATCGGTCAGATCCAAGTGATCCGAGGTATCTGGCCGGTAAATCCTAATTAGGAGTATCCGAAGTCACGAGGCATGTGTCGGCTGCAGGTCACATTTCCGGTCTTACACCGTGATTCTTCTCTATTCCTGTGTTTGTAAGGAGAGTTTTCGTAATATTATGTTAGGAAGAAGTTCAGAATCATATGACAAAACCAAGCAAACTCAATTTACTTGTTGCCAAAATAGAAGCTGTACATACTAGTCCAGATATTAGAAAAGCACCTTTTGATATGACGAACAGTCTTCAACCAGTTGGGACACTTGAAGAACAGATTGACAATCACATGATAAAATATAATGACGTCATTTGTTTACCAGAATTAAAACAAACTGGCCTAAAAATACCCCTTCCTAACCCCGAATGCTTGTCGTGTGATGTTGTGATCAGTGTTTAAAATAGGATTTGAAAATAGGAATTGAAATTTACCGGTGTAAAGCAAAAAGATCCTGTTTTGATAAATTAAAAACCGGTTTTTTTGCTCAAAATTTTATCAAAATACCGGTGGATCCGGATTTTTACTAAACACTGGTTGTGATGATCACTGGGTTAACTCTTTTCAATCTACCCGAAAGATTAACTGAAGAGAAAAAGATTACATTCATCATTAATTATTAAACAATCTAATAATCTAAAAATTTTATTTTCAAGTTTAAGCACCTAATAAGTAAGGCACCAACCCTATTAAATGACGCCATTTTATTACTAGTATAATATTGCCAGTTAATAATTCCTTATTTAACCTAATAATTACATTGACCTTCAGTGAAACTATTAATTTTACAAACTTTAAATACTTCATAATCATCTATAGAAAACCAACCATTTATGGATCTAATTGATTTTTTATAAGCATCTTTTTCACAATGCCATTTTTTAAGATATGTAACATAACTATTTCCCATTCCAAGATCATTACTACTAAACCATGGACCTGTTGTACTATAAGAAATAGCACGTGAAGTATCACATACACGACTAATAATAGACTTTTTTAAATTACCATTTTTTAAAGAAAAAATAAAACTATTAGAAGTATTAGCATTTTCATCATTATTACTAATTTTCCAAATAAGAGGATTATAACCACCAATTATTTCATCTGTATCTTTAACTTTTAAAACAATAACAGTACCAGGAATATTATCGCATAACTTATGAAAAACTTCACCACTGAACCCATCCCTACTACCTCTAAGTAAAAGTTTAAAATTATAAGGAATTTCTGAAATATCATAAATTGAAGAACAATTATCAATCCAGGAAGAAATTTCTGCAACATGTTGTAAAGTAATTATTGATGAAGAAAGTGCAATAATAGGAACATTTTGAATTAAGGATTGTTTACGAGGTGGTAAAACAGGTGAAGTTATAGGCATATTTGGAGCAACAAATTTTAACATAATGTCTTCCCATAAATTTTTTTCAAGAATATTTTGATAAGGTTTAACTTTTTTAATAATATCTTCACCAGAAATTTGAAAATATCTAATATAAGGAAGACAATATTGAAGAGTTGCTTCCAAGGATTCAAAATTTTCGTCAGTCCATTGTTCAAGTTTAGGAGGTAAGTTTGGGGTTCTTGCTTTTCCCCACATAATGACTTTATCCCAAATTTCCGATTCATTCATTTGTAAATCATCATGCTTTAAGAGAGAAATTAAAGCACTCTCTTGAAGAGAGTCAAAATCATCAGAATTAAAAATTAAGCTAGGTCGTTTTACAAGAATTTCATTACAAAATTGTTGTAAAACTTTAAGATTTTTACTTTGAAAACTTGTTTTATAAACAAAAGAAAAATTTGATCGAAGCCAAGATTCATTATTATTAATCAATAATGACTGAAAATGGTCGATTAATTCCAATAGCATAAATTCATCAACAACGATTAATAAATCAAATATAGCTCGAGCTTCAAGATTTTCTAAAGCAATTACGCCACCATAAATGTATCTGTATTGTATAAATGAATATTTTTTTTAAAAAATTTATTATTTTTTCTTACTTTAATAACTGATAAAATTGATAATGTTATTTACAATAATAACTTACTTAATAATAATACTAAATGATTTGGCAGTAACATTAGGTAATTTAATTCTAATAACGCCATCTTTTTTTGCTTCGGCTGCATTTTCTAATTGCTGTCGAAAGTAAAAAGAACGTTGATATAATATAATTGAATGGGCTTTGAAAATTTGATAATTTGGATATTTTCCAACTTCAATTACTACATTATAATCGTAACCATTTTTAAGAAGTTGGGTAAAATCCTGTGAAAGTTGATTAAAAAATTTCTTGGTCATTTTTTTTTCTATCGTTACGTTATAATTTAGTAAAACGGATTTTTTATAACTTGTATTTAAAAAAGCTGCATGTCCGCCGATGTAATATGTACGTACATGCATAAAGAATAGCGATTATATGTAAAAAAATTTTTTTAACTAAACTAGTAACTCAGTTATGTAAATTCGGTTTTAACTGTAGAAAAACAACGATATGATTATTAAATTCTATCTATATTGTTCATTGTATTTTTTTATATATGGCATCTGAAAACATTGAATTTGAATTCAGATATTGTATTCACAAGACAATGGGGTTAATTAACTTATAAAAGTTGCAGATTTGAAATATATGTGACCCTGCATTTTTATTTAATTGCGTCCAATTACTTCAAAAGTAGATGCACATGATTTATTCTTTCAGATATTGTTATAACTTATTATATAATATTTAAACTTGCAATCGTTAAATCATCTCAAGGTTCAATTTATGATAAAACGAATATATACAATATATAGATATAACAGCTTAATTTCGCAATGATGTTAAAGAATGGATGCGAATTTTTATAAAGTATGTATGAATTCATTGTTACATAGATCCAAAACCTTTATTTTAGTCCTTATGGGTTTCTTTGATGAATGATAACTGCAAAGATGAATCTACGTGCAGAAACAATGAAATAGCTAAAATTTACGTATTGTGTATTATGCCCAAATTTGTTGAATTACGTCTTACTTTAACTTAATTTATACTAAAGTTCAAAAAATCGATGTGCAGATCTGCAATTCACATATGAGATCATCGTTATCGATCATCGATTTATATATTACTGTATCTTTTTATTGTAAAGCATAATAAAAAATATATAAGACAAATATCTCATCGAATATATTTTAAATATTGTATTTTAGCATTGATAATTCATACAATAAACTTCCTAAAGATCTAATTTTACTAAAAAATGTTTACAAAAAATCTCTTTACGTGTCTTATTAATGTTCATTTAGCCTCGACTACTTTGTTGTATAACTATAAATAAAGTTGACTCTTTACACTCATATGGTTGTATCCTACATCATCATTAAGAAGAGGCATTGTCCCTAAAAATGTTAAATTCGAACAATTCATATTCATCTATAAAGAATTCATCTGCTACCCTGGTTAGTTTATCATATATTGATTTACACAACACCATTAACTTAAGGGAAGTGCCGTTTATTACGTAATTTCAAGAAGGGAATTAGCAGTATAACACGTCTATATATTATATATTAAATTATTATTGGATGCTAATTCGACCACGGAGGAGGGAGGGGGTTTAACCTTTTAATAAAAAAAATTACGTAATAAACGGCGCTTCCCTAAACCAAGTTCATTATTCAATTTTCTGAAATCACTACTACCGAACTATGGACTTTGTGATTTGTTACCATAGAAGATTAGGTTTAACCCATTTCCATTATTTACACAATTAAGAATAAAGATTAATTCAGATTTCCTTTTTATAAAAAGAAATATAAATTCATACAAAATTTCTTTAATGCTATAAATTGTTGACATTGGCCAAACCAGGATGAAATCTCTGCCATATGTTGTAATGCAATTATAAAAGATGTACTAATTAACATTTTCTATGGAAAAATAGCAGCGTTACTTTTTTCAAGGAGACTAAATAGAAGTGATAAGTCAATTTGAATCCGCATATTTTACATCATACCATCTATCCACATGTTCTCCTCAAGAATATTACGATAGGATTTAATTTACTATAAAAATGCCATCGCCGGAAATTTAAAAATATCTAACATGAGGAAGACAATTTTGAAAAGTAGTTTTTAAAAGACTTAAAATTATCATTATTCCTTTGTCATAATAAAGTGATAATTTAGGTTTTATTTGCCCCATAAAATAACTTTATCCTCTCGATTGTAGATCAATTAAAAAGAAACCAAAACATTCTCGGAAGCGAAGTGAAATAATTAATATTAACTAATGTTTTTACAATACAGTAATATCATTTCGATACTTTAAGATTTTCATTAAGAAAACTTATTTAATAAACACGAGAAAGTTTAAACGAAGCTAAAATGTATTATTATTAATAAGTTGCAACTAAAGACCAACTAATTCTGTGACTTATCATGGCAGCTTTTAAAAAATCAATATAACACGAAAATTTTAAAAAGAAACGATACACCATCAATTATAAAAATAATACGTGGATCATAAATGACTCAATAATTTATGATACATAGGCAAGTTAAAGTTGTACATGGATACTACATGTTAATGAAATCATCATTAATTAATTTATGTCTTTGATTTTTTTCATAGATATTGATTTTTGCTTATACTATCTAGTGTTCATTATATGAATTCGGCTATTTTATAAGAAATTGGAAATTATACATTAAGACATTCGAATTAAAAGTATAATAAAATTATTGCGCGTCAAAAAAACCTTATGAACTTTATAAAATTGTATTAAATAGGAATACATATGAAAATAGGTCTTGATAGTATAAAATTCGGTGTTGGCAAAATATTATCAAGAGAAATGTTAATTGCATGTTCAACTAATCAAAATACATTATAATAATTTCATTTTTATATGCTACTCTTGTAACAGCCCTAATTAGCAAAAAAGCTGTTAAATATTCTTACATACTTGAAATACTTCATACTCATCTGCAGAAAACAATCCATTTGACGTTCTTATTGGTTTATCATATGCATATTTACTACAGTACCATTTTTTAGGATCAGAGCCATATCCCATTCCAAGGTCATTACCACTAAACCATGGACCTTGTGAAATAGTACCATAAAAAATTGCTCCTGATGTATCTTTTACACGACTAAGAATAGATTGATTTAAGTTTCCATTTTTTAAAGAGAAAATAAAGCTATCAGCTGTTTCGGCATTCGTCCCACTACTAATTTTCCAGATAAGAGGATTATAACCACCAAGTATTTCATTTGTGCTATTAATTTTTACAGCAACTACAGTGCCAGGTATATTGTCACATATCCTATGAAATACTTCACCTGTAAACCCATCCCTACTACCTCTAAGTAAAAGTTTAAATTCATATGGGATTTCTGTAACATCATAAATCGTCGAACGTCGATCAATCCATGATGAAATTTCTGCTGCATGCTGTAATGTGATTATTAAAGAAGAAGGTGTTATAATAGATGCTTTTCGAGGAGGAAGTTGTACTGTTTCTTTTTTGGGAGGAGGTAAAATTGGTGAAGTAATAGGTGCATCTGGATCCAAATACTTTGAAACAATATCATCCCATACGCCCATTTCAAGAATTTTATGATAAGGTTTAATTTTCTTAAATATTTCTTTACCAGGAATTTGAAAGTATCGAATGTGAGGAAGACAATGTTGAACGGTAGTTTTTAAAGACTTAAAATTTTCATCAGTCCATTCTTTGAAGTTAGGTGGTAAATTTGGGGTCTTTGCTTTTCCCCATAAAATAACTTTATCCCAAATTTCTGATTCATCCATTTGTAAATCATCATTCTTTAAAAGTGCAATTAAAGCATTCTCATTAAGATTGGTAAAATCATCAGAGTTAAAAATTGTACTTGGATGTTTAACAATAATATTATTGCAAAATTGTTGTAAAGGTTCAAAACTTTCATCAAGGAAACTAATTTGATAAACACGAGAAAAATTTAAACGAAGCCAAGATGCATTACTATCGATAAGGTGAGACTGAAGATGTCCAGCTAATTCTGTAACTTTAATTTCAGTGGCAGCGAATAATAAGTCAAATATAGCCGAAACTTCGAAATTTTCCAAAGAAACTATACCGCCATAGATATATATATTATTATAAGTATTAATAAAAATTAATAAAAATCTAATGATTTTATAATATTATACTGAATATTATTAATATATATTTATGTTACAACTTATTTCATAATAATATTAAATATTTTGGCAGAAATATGAGGTAATTTAATTTCAATAATGTTATTTTTCTTAATTGTATTTACAAAATTTTGACGAAAGTATTGTGAACGTTGGTATAATATAGCTGGATATCCTTTAAAAAGTTGAATATTTGGTTGTTCTCCAACTTCAATTATTACATTGTAATCATATTCACTTTCTAGGAGTTGTGTAAAATCTTGAGAAAGTTGTTCAAAAAATTTTAGGACCATTTTTTACGAACTTATTGGTGAATTTCTGGCGCTATTTATATTTACTATGTGTTGCACAGAAATTAAATTGGCACTGTACGTATGCTGTTGTAAGAATAAGATCGTCACAGAGGTAGCTCTGGTCGATTATTCCAAAGTCGGTTGAAATCTGCCTAGGACGGAAATGGTCAGAGGATATGTCACACTAGTAAGTAAAACATAATAAAAAATATATAAGGAAGACAAATATTTCATCGAATATATTTGAAATATTGCATTTTAGCATTGATAATATAATTATAACAAATAGGCACCACACCTCCTCTCTGAAATTCCGCATATATAGTGAGGGGAAGGCACAGAAGGGGGTAACGTAAATAAACTAGCAAGAAAATGAGCCCTACAAGAAGATAGCAATGTAATTCACATAATAAACTTCCTAAAGTCTTATTTTACAAAAAAAAGATCCCTTTATGTGCATTAGGCCGTTCGAAAGGATAACATCACCCACCGGCAAAATGAACATATAAAAATTATAGCCATCTAGAAGTCAAGTATAGGTAAATAATGACGTATAAAATTTGATTCGTTACTGTGTAGTACAAAAATTTGAGGACGATCACATAATGACGTCATTTGTTTACCAGAATTACACAGACTGGCATAAACTATACCCCTAACTAACCCTAACCTAGGCCGAAAGATTGTGATGTGACATTGTGATAATCATTGGGTTAACTCCTCTCAATGTTCCAATGAAACTATACCACCATAGATATATCTATTATCAAAATTTTTATAAAAATTAATAAAAATTTAATGACTTTATAATCTTGCACCGATATTATTATATATGTTATGTTATAACTTACTTAATAATAATATTAAATAATTTGGCAGAAATATGAGGTAATTTAATTTCAGTAAAGTTATTTTTCTTAATCACATTTGCATATTTTTGACTAAAATATAGTGAACGCTGTTATAAAAAGTTGAATATATGGTTGTTCTCCAACTTCATTTATTACGTTATAATCATATTCACTTTCTAGGAGTTGTGTAAGGTCAGTGTATGGTCTTGAGAAAGTTGTTCAAAAAATTTTATGTCCATTTTTTATTAATTTATTGGTGAATTTCTGGCGCTAATTTATATTTACTAAATTGCACAGAAATTGTACGAATGTACGCATGCACGTTGTAAGAATAAGATCGTCGCAGAGGTAGCTTGGGTCGATTCTTCTAAATTCGGTTGAAATCTAAAATATAGGGCAGATATCGGTCAGAGGATATATCACAATCTGTTTTGTAAAGCGTAATAAAAATAAATAAGGATGACAAATATTTCATCGAATATATTTCAAATATTGCATTTTAGCATTGATAATATAATTATAACAAATAACATCACACCTCTCTGAAATAATTCACACAATAAACTTCCTAAAGATCTAATTTTACTAAAAAATTTTTACAACAAATCCCTTTACATGCCTTATTAATGTTCATCTTATCTTGCCTCGACTATTTTATTGTATAAATAAAATTGACTCTTTACAATCATATGGTTGTATCCATAACAAACATGGCGTCGAAACGAAACCTACCCGAAACTAGTTTCGGAAGGGTTCTAATCCGAAACTAGTTTCGGATTTTTTTAAAAAAATCGAAACTCCGAAACCCGAAACCCCGAAACTATAATCCGAAACCCAAACCTATAATCCGAAACTCAAAATATAATATTGAAGCCTTTACAATTTATTATAAAGTTGATTTATTTTTAATGAACCCAAAATGTAAAATTATCTGTTATTTTTGAATAAATTATAACATTATATAGATCATTTTTTTAATTATGTTTTTTTCACTGCCTCGGTTTGTTCGAGTTTTTTTAAAGCTGGTCAACTTTATTTTAATATCATGCAGTTATTACAAATGATTTCAAAATTCTAAGGCGATAGAAAGAATTTCCAATGATGAATCGATAAGTATTTGATGACTTTTGATACCATTAATTCTGCGGTAACTTATTAATTCTATCATTAGTAGATATGGACTTACTAATTATTTATTATTACTTGATATTGTATCCAATTTTTACGTAAAAAAACTGATGCTTGCAAAAGCAATCTTGATTGTCAGAATATAAACTCCGGAATTATACCTTTCAGTTATACTTGTGAATCATAACAACAAAAAGGACTGCACGCATGCATTCCGGTTCAAATAGCGCGTATTCTTTAAGAAGATATATAACATACATCAATGCGATTAATGTGATACATAGCATAAATTAGTGCATTTGAAAGAGATATATAATACATTAATGCAATAAATGTATGTGGAAGTTTGGGTAGTTTTTGGTGTTCAGGTGAGGTTTCGGGTTTCGAATGAGATTTCGGGTGTCGGGTATTTCGGATAAGGTTTCGGAAGTTATAATTCGAGGCTGAAACTTTCGGATTTGGCACAAAAGGGTTTCGGCGCCAACTTTGGAGAGAATAAACAAATAAATTATTGGTTTTGGCAGTTTCGGGGTTTCGGTTGAGGTTTCGGGTTTCGGTTGAGGTTTCGAGTTTCGGATAAGGTTTCGGAAGCTATAATCCGAAACCCGAAACTTTCGGAATCGCCAAAAAAGGTTTCGGTGCCATCTCTGATCCATAATTTCCTATATAATCAATAAATCATCATTAAGACGAGACATTATCCCTAAAAATGTTAAATTCGAACAATTCATATTCATCTATAAAGAATTAACCAGCTATCCTGGTTAGTTTATTATCTATTGTCACGGGCAAAGACAGATCTACGAAATAGGCACAGTAAACTTGTGATAAAAGGAAGTAAACGCCACCCCAATTGAGGCTAAATGTTTTCACTCACGAATAAGGCTTGTCGGCCGAATAAAATAAACAAACAAACACGAAACTCAAAACATCCGAGAAACAAGTACACGTAGGAAGAAGAGAGAAAAGACAGATATAATTACAAGTGGCTGGAATATGAAATATTGCGATAAGCGAGGCAAAGCCTTGTTATGCTGTAAGCCCCTATGTTAGAATTAGTTTCGTAGATTCATTTAAGTTACATTACCCCTAAGCCCCGTGAATTATTTAAGTTAGCAGAAGCTATAAAAGCACTGCGATTTCACTGTTGTTAAATAATTATCCTACGGGATTCCAATAATTAAATTACATTTAATAAAATCCCTTAATAATTCCTTGTAATAAATCGTTAATAAATAAATTAATACCAAATCACCAACGTCACGCCTCTGGCGAGTTGCCTAATCATCTAAATCCGTATATTTTTGTACATAAATTAATAAACCTACGATTCACCCCGTAACACTATTGATTTTACACAACGCCATTGACTTAAACCAAGTTCATTATTCAATATCCTGAAATCACTATTACCGAACTGTTGACTTTGTGGTGCGTTACCATAGAAGATTTCTTTTGACCCATTACCATTACATACACAATCAAGAATGAAGATTAATTCGGATTTCCTTTTTTAAAAAGAAATATAAATTCATACAAAATTTCTTTAATACTATAAATTGTTGGCATTGACTAAATCAGGATGAAATCTCTGCCATATGTTGTAATACAATTATAAAAGATGTGATAATTAATTATTTTCTACGGAAAAGTTACTTTTTTTCAAGGAGGCAAAATAGAAGTGATAAGTCAACTTGAATCTGCATATTTTGACACATACCATCTATCCACATGTTCTCTTCAAGAATATTACGATAGGATTTAATTTACTATAAAAATGTCATCGCCGGAAATTTAAAAATATCTAACATGAGGAAGACAATTTTGAAAAGTAGTTTTTTAAAAAGACTTAAAATTATCATTATTCCTTTGTCATGATAAAGTGATAAATTAGGTTTTATTTGCCCCATAAAATAACTTCGTCCCTCTCGATTGTAGATCAATTAAAAAAGAAACCAAAACATTCTCGGAAGCGAAGTGAAATAATTAATATTAAAAATCATATTCTAATGTTTTTACAATACAATAATATCATTTCGATACTTTAAGATTTTCATTAAGAAAACTTATTTAATAAACACGAGAAAGTTTAAGCGAAGCTAAAATGTATTATTATTAATAAGTTGCAACTAAAGACCAACTAATTCTGTGACTAATCATGGCAGCTTTTAAAATATCAATATAACACGAAAATTTTAAAAAGAAATGATACCATCATCAATTATAAAAATAATACGTGGATAATAAATGACTCAATAATTTATGATGCATAGGCAAGTTAAAGTTGTACATGGATACTACAAGTCAATGAAATCATCATTAATTAATTTATGTCTTTGATTTTTTCCAAAGATATTGGACTTTGCTTATACTATCTAGTGTTCATTATATGAATTCGGCTATTTTATACGAAATTGGAAATAAGACATTCGAATTAAAAGTATAATAAAATTATTGCGCGTCAAAAAAACCTTATGAACTTATAAAATTGTATTAAATAGGAATACATATGAAAATAGGACTTGTTAGTATAAATTCGGTGTTGGCAAAATATTATCAAGAGAAATGTTTATTGCATATCAACCAATCAAAATACATTATAATATTTTCATTTTTATATGCTATTCTTGTAATAAACCTAATTTGCAGAAAAGCTGTTAAATATTTTTACATACTTGAAATACTTCATACTCATCAATAGAAAACCATCCATCTGACGTTCTTATTGGTTTATCATATGCATATTTTTTACAGTGCCATTTTTTAGGATCAGAGATATTTCCCATTCCAAGGTCATTACCACTAAACCATGGACCTTGTGAAATACTACCATAATTAATTGCTATTGATGTATCTTTTACACGGCTAAGAATAGATTGATTTAAGTTTCCATTTTTTAAAGAGAAAATAAAGCTATCAGCTGTTGTTGCATATCTATAGTTGTTAGGCGAAACCTATTTCCAAAATGGCGAAAGACGAAACCTAAGCCCAAAAAAGACGAAACGTCGAAACCTCTTGACGAAACGTCGAAACCTTGGCGAAACGTCGAAACCCTGGCGAAACGTCGAAACCCTGGCAAAACGTCGAAACCCTGACGAAACGTCGAAACTCTGGCGAAACATCGAAACCCTGGCGAAATCTCAAACTCTGGCGAAACAGCTAAACCCAGTAAAAAGATACACAAAGCCACAAAAGTGATGATCAAGTAATAGTCTTAAATCGGACTAAGCCATCATCACTGATATCCTTTATTGCAGTTTGCAAAACTTCGATATTATGACTAATATTGAAGATTCGGTATGTATAAACTGTTATGGCTTATATTTAATTAATATGCCATAAGCCACTGCAGTTTTTTCTACATTACAATTGGTAAGTATGATGTTTTTATTGATATAAAAAATAATTTGCAATACGTGAAAATCATTAGAATATTATTTTGAGTATTATTTTTGAGTGGCTTGGTGGGCTGAAGATTTTAAACTATTCAAAAAAATGCACAAAGACATTATATCTTAGAATAATGGCTTTTAATTTATTGTTTACTGTACATGCTCAGCCTGTAAAATTTAATCAACAATGTATAATAGAATATGATGATAAACAATTTAAATTAGAGGTCACAGAATTAATTATACGATTCACCTCAAAATTTAAAAAAAAAAAAAAATTAATTATACGATATCTGATTTCAGATAAATAAAAAGGTTTCATATTTTTTTTAAATATATGCTTAGTTTAAAATCGTTTACTGAAAAATATTTATCAAAACAAATTAATTGTATATATTATTAGTTATGCATATTTAAATTTCTGATTCTGAATGTTAAATCTGAAAAAGAATTTTTAAACTTCTACTTATTTTTGAAAAAAGTTAATTTTGAAATCCCTACTGAATATATTTTTTAGTTTAATGTAATTTTGTAAAAAAAACTTTTTTTTTTTAAATAAACTTAAAATTTTATATATATTATTCTTATTACAATAAATTTTCTTAATATTAAATTCTTTAAAAAAAAATTTAAAAATGAGTTCTGATGATGATATTAATAACACATCAGCCTCTAATACTAGAAAAAATAAAAAAAATATTGGTGGTCGTCCTGTTGGTCCAGTTTGGAATTATTTTACAAAAGGTGAAAAAGTAGGAAAAGGAAGATATAAAGCTACTTGTAATTTTTGTGGAACAACTTGGAAACGTGGTGAACCAGTAGAATTAGAAAGTCATTTAGCTAATCATTGTTCTAAGGCTAATTCACAAGTTGTTCGAAAATTTCTTACAAAAATTCTTTCTGATAATTCTGATGAAATTAAATCTAATAAAAAAAGAAAAACAACCAATAGTCAAAGTTCTCTTAGTCAATTTGTTATTTCACCAAAATTAGATAATCCAAAAATTAAAAGAATTCATAATGCATGGACTAGAGCTTTTACTATTTGTGGAATTTCTTGGAACATTATTGAAAATCCTTTTTTTATTGAAGCATTAAAAGAAATGAATTTATCTTATGAACCACCTACATGTCAATTATTATCAGGTCAATTACTAGAACAACAATTAGCAATTATAAATGAAAAAACCAAAAAAATTTTTAAACAATATTCAAATTTAACATTGGGTAAGTAAATTAATTATTTTAATAGTCTATATAATATTTTATATATTATGCTTTTAATAAAATAAATAAAAAATTATAATTAAAATTAGAATTATATAGTAAAATAGTATAAATATTTTGTTAGTAATATAGCAAGAGTTATAGTAAAATTTTAAGATATTCAAAAATTTTATAAGATAAAGCATAGTATATATAAAATATCATATAGTTTAGTTTACTTTAAATTTATTATATATAATATTAATAAATAATTTTATTTAGCATTAGATGGATGGAGCAGTAAAAAAAATTATTCAATTTGGAATTTTATAATTATAACTTCAGAGCGTAAAGAATATTTATATAAACTTAGTGATTTTTCTAGTGAAGTACATACTGGGGAATTTTTAGCAAGCAAAATTGCAGAAGTTTTAGATTCAATTGGTGCTGAACATTTTTCAGCAATAGTTAGTGATAATGGTGCTAATATTAAACTTGCTCGTAATATAATTGCAACACAATATCCACATATTTTTAGCATTAGATGTATTGCACATGCAATAAATCTAGTTGCACAAGATATTTTAAAAAATGAATGGGCAAATAAATTAATTAAAAAATGTAATATTATATATAATTATTTTAAACATTCACATCAAGCAGGTATAGTTATTTATTTAGTATAAATTTTATATTTTTAATATACTAAATTTAATTAATAATATAATTATTAAAGGTGCTGAATTAAGAAATTTAATAGAAAAATATAATATTATTGGTGGTAGTCTTAAAAATTATTCAAAAACAAGATGGACAACTGCAAGTGAAACTGTTGAAAGTGTATTAAATTTAGAAAAAGTTTTAAAAAAGGTAAAATTTTTACTATTTTATTATTATTTATATTTAATATTAAAAATAATATTAAAATTTGAATTATTATAAATTTAAAAATTTTATTAGCTAATTATTCTAATTTTAACTAATTAAATATTAGTTTTATATTTATTCAAATTTTAATATAATTTATAGTAAAATTAAATTAATATATTTGTAGTTATAGCTACTTATAGCTATATTCCATATATTAATTAAATTTCAAAATCAGATATAATACAAAATCAAAATAAGAATTGTTTTTTTTAAAAAAAATTCATAATAATATAAAATTTAACTATAAAACAATCTTTTATATTATATTAAACCAATTTTAATATAAGTTATATTTTGTTTTAACTTTAATTTAATACTAATTCTAATCTTAATTATTAAAATTTTATTTTATAAAAAAATTATTTTAATAGTTATATTATATTTGATTTTAGTTGCACTATATAGTTTATAACTACAAATTTATTAATTTTTATTAATTTTTATTATTTTATTAATTAATTATTATTATTTTTAGATTGCTGAAGATAATATTTTTACTAATGAACAAATTAGTAATATTATTAATAGATATACTTTTTTTATTCACTTAAAAGTTTTGAAATATATTTTATTACCCTTAAAAAAATCAATTTTATTATTAGAAAGTAAAAATGCAACACTTGGTGATTGTTTTTTAAGTTTAGCAAAAACAAGTGCTACTATTAAAAAATTACCAATTCATCAATATTCTGAATTCTGTAATTATTGTTATAATGTTTTAAATAAATGGTTTAAAGAATTTGATGATGATTTATATATTTTAGGATACTTTTTAACACCAAATTATCGAAGTAAGTATTATTTATATTTAAATTTTAAAATAATTATTAATCTTTTTTTATAATTTAGATATTGGATTTAAAAGTGGACAATTTTCAAGAATTATCAAAATAGTTGGTTCTATATCAAAAAAATTTGGAAATGATGAAGCAGATAGTAATATTTTAACAGCCCATCTTCGTCTTTATAAAGAAAACAAATATCCATATAATGAATCATATGTTCCAGGTGTTGATATTCCAATTATTTGGTGGAATTCTATTGATGCTGAGCCCAATTATTTACGAGAATTAGCTTTAATAATTTTATCTATAGTTCCTAATAGTGCTTCTTGTGAAAGAAATTTTTCTTTATTAACTTGGTTAACTAGCAACAAACGCATTCAACTAAATACTCAAAAATTGAAAACTATAGCAAAATTATGCACTTATTATAATTCAAATGCAAAAAAAGAACTTTCTTATTTTGCAAATAATATGGATGAAAAACAACTTTTAGAAATATTAAATCAAACAAATATTGAAAATTTTAAAGAAGTTTTAGAAAGAGAAGATGTTGATGAAGATGAGTTACTATTATTTAATAATTTAGAATTAAATGAATCAAGTTTTTCTATAAAAACTAAAGATGATTTAGTTTTATTTTTAGAAAATAGTATAGATTTAAATGATAATTTTTTTGTTGATGATTTAGAAAAATTTCCAGATAATGATGATGATTTTAGTGATAATAATGAAATAGAAATTGATGAAGATAAAAATATAAATAATGAAGAAAATCAAGTTATTGGAAAAGGTAATTATGATTGGGATCCAGAAGATTTAGTAAATTCAGATGATGATTAGTAAGTAATTTAAACATTTTATTAAATATTTTAAATATTTTTATTTATTAAATATTATTTAAATTTTTGAAATAGAAATTTTATTTAAATATTAAATATTAGATGTTTTTTTTATTTGATAAATTTTTATTTATATATTTTAGTTTTAAATAGCTAATATTTGATATATTTTAAAATTTAAATATGTTTATTTTTATATTTTATAAATTAAATAAATTTTTTATAAAGTATTTGATTTTTATATTTATAAAATTATATGTATAAAATTATATGTATATATATTATAAATAAATATTATTTTTTTAGTATATTATATTAATTTTAAAGATATTATATTATATAACAACTTATTTAAGATTAAAAATATTATCAAAATATCTAGTTTGGTATAAAAAAAGAAATTAATTTTTACATTAACAAATATCTATTACATATTTGGATAAATCTTTTAGTTTTAATTTGATAATTTGCAATTTATACTTTATTAGTCTTACTAACATTTATTTTTAACAATTTTACTAAATTTGATTTTACATATTTTATCAGTTTTGTCAGTTTTCATAGGTTTCACTAGTTTCGCTAGGTTTTGCCAGTTTCGCCAGGTTTCGCCAGTTTCGCCAGGTTTCACCAGTTTCGCCATTTCGCCATTTTAAATTTTTTTGGCGAAAGTCAAAACTAGAGTTTCGCCTTTCGCCAGCGCGAAACCTCAAGGTTTCGCCTAACAACTATATGCATATCCATAAGTAATTTTCCGGATAAGAGGATTATAACCACCAAGTATTTCATTTGTACTATTAATTTTTACAGCAACCACAGTGCCAGGTATATTGTCACATATCCTATGAAATACTTCACCTGTAAACCCATCCCTACTACCTCTAAGTAAAGTTTAAATTCATATGGGATTTCTGCAGCATCATAAATCGTAGAACGTCGATCGATCCATGATGAAATTTCTGCTGCGTGCTGTAATGTGATTATTGAAGAAGATGGTGTTATAATAGATGTTTTTCGAGGAGGAAGTTGTACAGTTTCTTTTTTGCGAGGAGGTAAAATTGATGAAGTAATAGGTTCATCAGGATCCAAAGACTTTGAAACTATTCATCCCATACGCCCATTTCAAGAATTTTATGATAAGGTTTAATTTTCTTAAATATTTCTTTACCAGGAATTTGAAAGTATCGAATGTGAGGAAGACAATATTGAACGGTAGTTTTTAAGACTTAAAATTTTCATCAGTCCATTCTTTGAAGTCAGGTGGTAAATTTGGGGTCTTTGCTTTTCCCCATAAAATAACTTTATCCCAAATTTCTGATTCATCCATTTGTAAATCATCATTCTTTAAAAGTGCAATTAAAGCATTCTCATTAAGATTGGTAAAATCATCAGAGTTAAAAATTGTACTTGGATGTTTAACAATGATATTATTGCAAAATTGTTGTAAAGGTCCAAAGCTTTCATCAAGGAAACTAATTTGATAAACACGAGAAAAATTTAAACGATGCCAAGATGCTTACTATCGATAAGGTGAGACTGAAGATGTCCAGCTAATTCTGTAACTTTAAGTTCATTGGCAGCGACTAATAAGCAAATATAGCCGAAACTTCGAAATTTTCCAAAGAAACTATACCGCCATAGATGTATCTATTATCATAAGTATTAATAAAAATTTATAAAAATTTAATTATTTTATAATATTAGGCCATGTCGTATAATAAAATTTAATATATAAGATTTTTAAATTTTTAAACCTTAATAATTCTAGTTCTAGCAAAGCAATTCCAATTCTGTAATTTACAAATTGCGATAAAGAGTGGAGTTTTAAAGCTATGTTTTAATATTTTCTAATTCATTTTGCTAAACAGATTAAAATGATTAAAATCGTATTTTATATATATAAAAACTATATATTTTTTAAGAAAAAATGTGCTTGTCACCGGCGGTGACAGTAACCAGATTAGGGTTAGGGTTAGATTTAGAGTTAGAAGAAGGTTTATTATATAATAAAACACCTTAAGAAGCATTTTAGCTAGAAAAAAATATTGGTTTCATAGGCACAATTTGAAGTTATTGCGATTCGTAATTTTTCGAATTTTTTGTCATACCTAATCTAACAATTTGATTGGCTCGGAACTGTAACCACGGTTACAAATAGATTCGCCATATTTTAAAATGTTATATAACTTCCGTTTTAATAAAGTAAATTCGATTCTGTAGCTTAAATTTGATATAAAGTAATTTAAATTTAAAACTATATTTTCATATTTAATAATTATATATATATTTTCATAGTCATTATATATTAATCGTACGGATAATAAAACTTTCCAAAAATTTTAAATAGTGTGACGATCACGTTATTCTGCACTATGATATAAATCATTTGGTATGAAACACTGGGATATATGTCAACTAAGTAAATCAAAAATATATATGATATCATAAAAAAATTTATTGTCGAATTTTTATGTAACATTACGTTTGATTATACCTGTAATAACGATAACGTAATTAATGACAATATTAATTTATTAATAATACAATATTTAGATGCAGGGCCTTTACTACTAAAAATTAGAAGCTCAAATTTTGAGTAGATCGATAGAAGGCCCCTACAATACAAGTTACAGAGCTAAATTTTATATTTACTTAAAAAAATTTTATTGGCAGCTTAAATTTTGTCGAGGTTATCCAAACAATAACATAGATAAATTAAGTTAGAAAAAATTTGTTTTTCCATATATAATTTAAAAAACGGTTCTGTAACTTTGTTACTGAGATAAGAAAGAGTCGATTGGCGTTGAAACTTAATGTTAAAAAAAGAAAAATGAAAATCTGTGCATCTAAAAAAGGGCAAGACGATTGTTATATAGTTATATATATATTTGTCGCTGATCAAAAAAATTCGATAGCTTAAATTATTAAGTGACCACATATATTTTTGATTTACTTAGTTGAACTACATCCCCAATGAAACATCCCAATTAATCATGCCAAGTTTATCTCTGATGGTTGACGTGTGAGGGGATGTGGAAACTTGATAAAAAATAACGGAGCTCGTATTTATAGTTGTTGGGCATTTATCATATGAAAGAATGTATATTTACGTTTTCTTTATTTAAGGATGATTTCAGAGCATACATTAGATTATGAATTAAGGGCGAGAGCAACCCTTTACATAGATTCTCATTTCTCATAATTTACGCCAAGACGGTAATGTCTACACTACTAATTAAGACTTACACATGTGCAACTCATTCTATCAAGTTTTATGCAAGCACGTATACGCGACTAGAGGGAAATTCACATGTATTAAGCCACTGAGAATACATAAAAGTGCCTATGAAGTTATGACTATGGCGATACATTTATGGAAAGTACGTACGTACGTTGTGAAAGGGAAAATTGACCCTAAGTCTAAAGATCGTAACAATACACTACTATAACCAACTAAACTAATCTAATGCAACCTAATAACGGTAAGGCCACGATTAAGACGTGGATAGGCTTGGTCCGAGGAACTCGGGTCGATTAGAGCTCTAGATTACGTCACGAGGCTTTAATATGAGGTCACGGGATTTGGACTACTAATTCTATACGAAACTAAAACTTTTACTTTTTTATTTAATAAAAATGTTGACAGCAAAAACAAAGCTTACAGTTGTGATTGCTTATATTATAAATTTGGCCATTACATGCCTAAGAATTTCATAGCAATCGTGGAAAAGACAGAGAATTTGGTTATTCCAATTAAGCTTGGAGCTATATTTGGTAGTTTAACTTGGTCTGAATTCGTAAACAATGATACATATAAACATGAATTCGATAGTAAAAGTAACGTGATTGTTCAACAGGTGATTGATGATAAAAAAGTTTGTCAATTAGAGCTTTATAGTTTTACCATTGCGGCTTGGAAACTTTATTATATTTTGGACTGTCTTCAAATTAATGGGTATGTTATATATATGTATATATGTAACTAAAGCTTTAGTTTTGTAATAATGAATTATTCTATTTTATATCATAGTAAACTTTTGCAATTGAGAGAAGGATTTCAATATTTTGATGAACACTCTAGGAGACGTCCTTGTCATTTAAATTAGTAATAGGAATATATTTTTTAATATTGTTACTTTTGGATGTAATTTCTCGATTAGTAATGTTTTTATATTTTAGATGATATTAAATTATTTATTACAATTTTTTTTATAAAGTTAATCTTCAAATAATGCTTAATTAAAATTGTACTTATCATTGTGCAATGTCAAAATATGTACACCATTATATAAGTCTATTAGTATCACTTTATAGAAATTACTTTACAGACATTTCATTTCATAGTAAAGATATTTAATGTTCATTTCATAGACAGTTCATTTTACGGATAATTCATTTTGTAGACAATCTTTAACAGCAAATAAATCCTGATCTATTGGACTGCTTTGGATGATTTGATTATCAAAAATGCTATCTCAATAAGACAATTCTAAAAACCCAAATCTCTAAAATTCAATCATGAAGTCTCGAGATAATTAAAAATTATATCCGTTTATATTAGTTTAACTAATGTAAATCTAAATCTTGAGATCTTGCGATTAGATTTAATGATTATAAGTTTGTCAGAATTGTCTTATTGTCATACAGTTTTTGGTGAGCCCTTGTATTTGGTAAAAGGGATTCAAATAGATAATGCAATGTATAGCGAAGAAAGAAGTGCAACGGTGGAACGGCAATATGGTTCGAACGTGACACGTGATGTTATGATCGATCGAGATCGGGGTCAGAGATCGGGTACAGTGAATGGTGTGATCGATGATCAGCGATGTAATGGAGTTATTTAAATTAAATACGACATGTAATGATAATAAGTCGTAAGGCATTTGTAAGGGTGGTACGAATAAGTAATCATATGCAAATAGATAGTCATATAGCGTAATTATGCAAATGTAAATATAAATAAGAAAAGTATTGTAATCAAGGGGTTTAGACCCTTTACGAGCGAAAAGAGAGTAATAAAGAATTATACAGAACGCGTGCTTCAATAAAAGTGTGAAATTGTGATTAAAGTGTCTAATAAGGTTACGAAATTTGTGTTTACCGTTTGAGTTAGATATTAGATCCAGTGAGACTATTAACTCTTTGACACTTATCGAGATGATTATTTTGGTAATCAAATCGTTCAAAATAATAGAATCAGGAGTTATTTGTAAATTAATAATCGCATTTTAAACAATTTTGTCTACGAATTGATTGTCTAATTTTATATAAGTGATAATTAACCATATAGGTCATGATAATTTGCAGATAAGATGGTGCAATTATTTTAAATAGTGCGAGTAAACTCGGTTACGGATTACATGATCATATTAACTGTTAATAAAGTGTAATTTATTGCTACTGTTTTTGATATTTTGACCAATTAGCGAAAAGTTCAAATAAATCCATCAAGAAAATAAAAGAAAAAATCGGCAAAAAAAAAAAAAAAAGAAGTGGACATTATCCATTTTGAAAACTGAAGTGAAAGTGAACATGAAAAATCTCAACAACTAATAAACTTTAATATTAAGAACGGTTATTACCATTAAAGAAACATGAAGAGAATGTAAAGCAAAATTCCATTCGATTGAGCTAGCGAATAAAAATCGATTTTTAGAGTGGTACGATCTCGTGAAAAATTTAGATATTTGCTAAAATGTTCTAAAATCTTTTTGTTATTGACCATATTGATATGTTTTATTATAATGATTAATAAACTTCTGTCTAATTTTTGTGAGGTAAAATAATTTAATATGCGATTATACTATTTTATATAATATAAATTATGAGTATAGTATGCTAGTTCAAATGCGATTTTTGTAGTAACTCAATCATACAATACTACTATTCGTAACACCGAGGGAAGATGATTGGTTAAAAAGTGGCATTATTTAATTATTAATCAGTTACATTTTTTTGTTGATTTCTTAGTTCTTTATTGTTATCCTGAATTAGTTTGTCACCATATGCTCGTACTCTACTTTACATTCTTTATATGAATGTCCATTCCATTTTCATATCTTTATTTGGACCAGATTCGAATTTTCGCATCATAGTAAAGGTTATGCTTTTTTGAGCAGTTTAATAAAAATTAAATACAGTAAAAAATATCTTCATTTATAAACCAAAATGTTTCGTTTATATACCACAAATATTTTCGCTTATATAACACATCAATATATTTTTTTTAAAAAAAAGTACTATTAAGGAAAATAATTTACAGATGTAAATAAAGATTGAATTACAATGAACATTCATTTTCTAAGTTACAAAATGAGGATACTTGCAAATTTTTATTCAGTAAAAAAAAAAAATTATATTATTTAACCATAACTAGCATTGCTTAAAATCTCCATTTGAAAATGAAACATAAAATAGGTAAAATCCCAAATATTTAAATATGAGTTAATAAACATAAATCTCAAAAATTGAAAATTTTAAATTGCCTATTGGTTTGCTTCCAACTAATCAGTAATTTATAAAACTTAGAAAAGTTATTCAATTTGTATATGGATACTATAATCACGACTTATATATTCGATTTTTTTTTAATAAATAATGAAATTTTTTTTACAATGTCTAATGAATATAAATAATATGAAATATGATCTTTTTATATGATATTGAAAGTAACGTTATGACATTAAGGCATCGTATTAAAAGTATAATACAATTATATTATGCTATCAAAAAAAATTTTATGAACTTTATATTATATATGGGAGGAAGTCTTATTATTCATTGTATTCATGCTAAACTATAAATTTTCTTATCTATCCATAATTATTATAATGATAGAATAAGTTCTGGAGCGCAAAGCAAACTATTATGCATAATTTTTTGATATTCTGAGATCAGAAATTTTTGGTTATAGTGAGCGCTTCATTATGAATATGTCACGTCAGTAATTTTGTATATTCATATATTTATAGTTATTGAATAATATTTCATCTTATATACAAATAATAAAAAACGATAATCTGCTAAGTATTTTACAAATTTGAATACTTCATATACATTTATAGTAAACCACTCAATTATTTTTGCTATTGATTTAATATATGCACAGTACCATTGTTTAAGCTCAAACCTATCTCAAATTCCAACGTCATCACAACTAAACCATGGACCATATGATATATTATAATAAAGAATTGCTTCTGATGTGTTTTTTACACGACTAAGAATAGATTCATTTAAGCATCCATTTTTTAAAAAGAAAATAAAGCTATCAGCTGTTGTTGCATATTCTAACCTACTATTAAGAAATTTCCATATAAGAGGATTATAACATAACCATCCAGTATCTCGTTCGTACTATTAATCTTTACAACAACTACAGTGGCAGGTATATTGTCATAGGTTATGAAATACTTCGCCTGTAAACCCATCCCAACTACCTAAGTAAAAGCTTAAATTTATATGAAATTTATAAATCGTCGAACGTCGGTCGATCAATGATAAATTTCTGCTGCATGCTGTAATGTAATTATTGAAGAAGATAGTGTAAATAGATGCTTTTCGAGGAGGAAGTTGTATCGGTTCTTTTTTTACGAGGAGGTACAATTGGAGAAGTAATAGGTGCATCTGGATCAAAAAAATTTGACTTCTTTTTAAGAATATTTTGATAAGGTTTAATTTTATTTAAGATGGAATTTGAAAGTATCGAATGTGAGGAAGACAATGATGAAGGGTAATTTTTAAAGACTTACCATTTTCATCGGTCCATTCACGAGATTAGTGGTAAATATGGTGTTCTTGTTTTTCTCCATTGAATAATTTTATCCCAAATTTCTGGTTCGTATCATCATTCTTTAAAGGAGTGATTAAAGCATTCTTATGAAGAGTGGTAAAAATTATCAGAGTTGAAAATGATACTTGGATATTTGGTAATAATATTGTTGCAAAATTGTATAAAGGTCCAAAATTCGTCAAGGCAACTAATTTGATAAACACGAGAAAAATTTAAACGAAGCCAAGATGCATATTGTCATTAAGGGGAGACTAAATATGTCCAGCTAATTCTGTAACTAATAAGTCAAATATAGCTGATTTTCGAAATTTCCATATATCATATTATCATAATTTTAATAAAATTTAATGATTTTATAATTTTGTACCGATATCATTAGTTATAACTTACTTGATAATAATAATAAATAATTTTGCTGAAACATGAGGTAACTTAATTTCAATAATGTTATTTTTCATAATTGCATTTACAAATTTTGACGAAAATATAGATAACGTTGGCATAAAATTGCTGAATGTCCTTTAAAAACTTGAATATTTGTTTGTTCTCCAGCTTCATTTATTACATTATAATCATATTCACTTTCTAGGAGGTGTGTAAGGCCTTGAGAAAGCTGTTCAAAAAATTTTAGGGCCATTTATACGAACTTACAGATGAATTTCTAACGTTAATTTATATTTACTATCTGTTGTACAGAAATACCAGTACGATCACGTTCTTTGGTAATATGAAATGCGAATAGTTTCCTTTGAAGTCGTTTATGCTGATTTTTATCTTGAAATTTGTGAATATTGTGACATTCTCGAAAATTCATATAATTGTTAGATCTGTAATTTCTTGTCTATTTTAATGATCGATATGTGAAATTAGGATTATTAATTTCACAAATGATGCTATTGATCATCAAATTTTTTAAATTCATATTTATGAATTTTGCATTTTATTGCGGTTCTGTTGTTTCGTCAGATTTTCGCTATTATTTTATTTATTTATTTTTTTTGAGCTTGGGTTTCGTCTTTTGTTTAGTAACTAGTTTCGCCCAACTTTATATAGAATAATGATCAACTAATGCATTGGAGATAAACTAATTTAATAGCGGGGCGTATTTATTCTTGATGTATTATTTTTATGCAAAGAGATTGTGAATTTTAGATCCTTATTTAATTGAGATTGAAATTTTCAATGTACAGAATATGCATTTATAAAGGAGATATTCTTTATATATGTGGGACAGTACTTTGAATGTATTTCAGCATTTAAAGAGGGTGTGCACTTATAGAGGGTGCACTTATGGAGGTTTTACTATAATATGAGATAGAACAATGTTGAAGGATAGTTATTATGACTTAAAATTTTCATAAGTCCATTTATCATGGTTGGGTGATAATTTTGAAGTTTTGCTTTTCTGATCCTTCCATTTGTAAATCATCACTCTTTAAAAGTGAAATTAAATCATTCTCCTGGAGTATGGTAAAATTATCAGTGTTAAAAATCATGCTTAAATGTTTGGCAAGAATATTATTGCAAAATTATTCTAAAGGTTCAAAGTTTTCGCCAATAAAGTTAATTGATAGTCAATGAGAAAATTTAAAAGAAACTAGACCTATTATTACTACTAAGATGCAATTGACGGCTTTCAGTTAATTCTGTAAACTTAAGTTCATTGGCAAGTCAAATTTAAAAAAACTAAACAACCATAAATATATCTTTAGCAAGTATTATTATAAGATATGAAATTATTTACTTTTATGATTACTCTTTAATGATTATAGTGTTATGTAATTATTTAATAATAATATTAAATAATTTGACAGAAACATGTGGTATCTCAAATTTACATATGGATACTGTAAATATACGAAATAATCGTTAATTAGATTTATATATTTGGTTATTTTAATGGATATTGAAATGTTTTACTTACAATAATAAATGTATATAATTAAAGATGCAATTTTTATACGGAATTGGATGTAATATGGTATTAAAGCATTCGCATTAAAAGTGTATTGTTTTATCCAAAATTTTATGAACTTAATCGCACTGTATTAAATAGAAATATATATGGAAAGAAGTCTTGATAGTACAAGGCATGTTAATATTATATTCAAGTTTTATATTCATTCTATACTATAAGCTTTCATGTCCACCCGTAATTAGTATTAAGAATAGAATTAGTTCTTGAGTTGCAAAGTAAACTTAATTCTTTTGATATTTTGAGACCAAAATTTTCATTATAGTGAGTGCTTTTATTATAGCAAGAATAAATAAGTCAAGTCAGTAAAATTTGGTCTATTGCATATTCATTAAGCATTTATTTCATCTTATAGACCAATAATCTAATAACTCAAAAAGGTAAAGCTTTTAAGTACTTTTACAAATTTGAAAAACTTCATACTCATCAAAGATAACCCACCCTTGTGTTTTTGCTACTTGTTTTTCATATCCATTTTCACCACAATGCAATTTTTTTAAACAATTCATATCATCTCTCATTCCAAAGGCACTACTACCAAACCATGGACCTAATGGACTATTATAATACCTAATTGCTCTTGATGTATCTTTTACACGACTAAGAATAGATTCCTTTAAGATTCCATTTTTTAAAGAGAAAATAAAGCTATCTGCTGTTGTTGCATATTCATTCCCACTATTCCAGATAAGAGGATTATAACCACCAAGTATCTCGTTCGTGCTATTAATCTTTACAACAACCACAGTACCAGGTATATTGTCACACAGACTATGAAATACGTCGCTTGTAAACCCATCCCTACTACCCCTAAGTAAAAGGTTAAATTCATATGGAATTTCTGCAGTATCATAAATTGTCGAACGTCGATCGATCCATGATGAAATTTCTGCTATATGCTGTAATGTGATTATTGAAGAAGATGGTGTAATAATAAGTGCTTTTGGAGGAGGAAGTTGTGCCTTTTCTTTTTTACGAGGAGGTAAAATTGGAGAAGTAATAGGTGTATCTGGATCTAAAAATTTTGATACAATATCATCCCACAACTTCTTTTCGAGAATATCTTGATAAGGTTTAATTTTCTTTAAGATGTCTTTACCAGAAATTTGTAAGTATCGAATGTGAGGAAGACAATGTTGAAGGGTAGCTTTTAAAGTCTTAAAATTTTCATCAGTCCATTCATCGAGATTAGGTGGTAAATTTGGAGTTTTTGCTTTTCCCCATTGAATAACTTTACCCCAAATTTCTGGTTCGTCCATTTGTAAATCATCATTCTTTAAAAGAGCAATTAAAGCATCCTCATGGAGAGAAGTAAATTCATCAGAGTTAAAAATAATACTTGGATGATTGGTAATAATATTGTTGCAAAACTGTTGTAAAGGTCCAAAGCTTTCATCAAGAAAACTAATTTGATAAACACGAGAAAATTTTAAACGAAGCCAAGAAGCATTATTATCAATAAGGTGAGACTGAATATGTCTAACTAATTCTGTAAATTTAAGTTCATTGGCAGCGACTAATAAATCAAATATAGTTGAAACTTCGAAATTTTCCAAAGAAACTATACCGCCATAAATATATCTATTGTCATAATTTTAATAAAAATTAATAAAATTTGATAATTATAATATTATATTGATATTACTATATTATATTATAACTTACTTGATAATAATATTAAATAATTTGGGAGAAATATGAGGTAATTTAATTTCAATAATGTTATTATTCTTAATCGCATTTACAAAATTTTGACGAAAATATAGCGAACGTTGGTATAAGATTGCTGAATGTCCTTTAAAAAGTTGAATATTTGGTTGTTCTCCAACTTCAATTATTACATTATATTCATATTCATTTTCTAGTAGTTGTGTAAGATCTTGAGAAAGTTGTTCAAAAAATTTTATAACCATCTTTAAATGAACTTACTGATGAATTTCTAGCACTAATTATATATTTACCATGTGTTGTGCAGAAATACACGCACGATCACGTTCCTTGTGTAACATAAATGTGTAGTGCAGATGCCGCGGAATGAACTATGATTTTCAATTTCTAATATTATGAATTTAAGGACTAATGAGTAATTTCGAATTTATCGTTATGACATTAATAATTCTTAATTCAAAAATGATGCAAAGCCTAACCTATTATTCATCAAACTTTTTTTTGAATTTTACATTTTTCATTGCGGTTCCGGTGCTTCATCAGAATTTCGTTATTGGTTTTTTTTTTTTTTTTTGAGCTTGGTTTCGTCTTATAAAAAAAGACTCTGTAATTTCATAGTCATAAGGGACGTGAATCGATTTGTATTGAAGTTTTTGATGAAAAAAACTAATCTTTTGCTTAGTAACTAGTTTCTTAATCAATTTTATATCAACTTATTCATTGGAGATAAACTAATTCAGTAGCGGTTAATGTTAAGTATCAGTAGCATGCATTGTATTATTTCACCGACAATCACTTCACCGACATAACATTTTACCGACAAATACTTACCGACAAGTTCATTTTACCGACAGTTTATTTCATTTCACTAAGAAGTTTTTTTTCAAAAAGCACCCTAACTTTAGCCCTAATTCTACCTAATTCTACCCTGACCCTAATGACTATGACCAGAATTACTTTGTCGGTGAAATGAGCATCAGTAAAATAAACTGTCAGTAAAATGAATGTGTCAGTGAATAATTGTCCAATCACTTCACAGACATAACACTACACCGACAACCATTTTACTGACAAGCTTTTTTTACCGACAAATAACTTGCCGATACTCGATTTGCTGACAAGCATGTTTTCACTGACACGTTGATTTTACCGACACACACTTCACTGACAGTCTTAATTTTACCGACAAAATCAACTTACCGACAAGCTCATTTTACCGAAAATAGAATTTACTAACAAGATTATTCTACCGACATACAATTCACTGACAAATAATTCGCCGACAAACAATTCGCCAGATGCCTTAAGTATCACGGTTGGTGCTAAAACTATAAGCCCTGCTAAAATCCACATATACTCTGTAAATATGAAATCTATACCCAAACTCTACCCTAACCCTATAAGACAAAGACGAATATCAAAATGGGTTATAACTTCAGCATCAGCCGTGACAATAAGTACTTGTTATTGGTTAGGTTGTGGATGATAACTGATTTATCGCTAGGTTACTATATAAATCACGTGGCTTTGCACGTCATTTATATTGTTCCCTATGAATAATCAGTTTTCATTACAACTTAACTGATAACATTTTTATCCGTAAGGTCCGACAAAAGCAATGTCATTTTTCGTATATATTATTCAGTCTTTCTAATCATTAGACTCACTTTTACTCTTTTTTTACGTTCGCTTACTTTCCCACTTTCGTTCATCATTTTTTTCATTTAACTTTTTTTACTTTTTTATCTTTTTTCCTTAACTTTCACTAATATGAATTTTATAAGTTACGCAAAAAGAAATAAAATCAGAAAATTGAGTTATTACATGATTAGAAAGTGATCAAATAATATATACAAAAAACGTTCAGTGCGCACATAGGACCAGTCAGGTAATTATTATTATTGTCATTAATAAAATGTGCAATTTTTATTGTCATTATTAATAAATTGCATAATATGTAATTATTCTTAGTAGTTTATTATATTGCTGTGGTCTAATTGTATTGTCGACGAATTGTATTGTCAGTAGAATAAGCTTGTCAGTATATTCTATTTTCGGTAAAATGAGCTTGTCGGTAAGTTGATTTTGTCGGTAAATTTAACTGTCGGTGAAGTATATGTCGGTAAAATCAACTTGTCAGTGAAAAGGAACTTGTCGGTAAATCAAGTGTTGGCGAATTTTGTGTCGGTAAAAAAAGCTTGTTGGTAAAATGATTGTTGGTGTAGGTTGATGTCTGTGAAGTGATTGTTGGCGATTTGATTGCCACCCAGTTTTGCACAATCAAAAAAGATTTATGGATGCTGTCATTGTATTATATAGAAATACATTACGGGATGAGTATTGCTAGGATTCAGTAAACTTCGCTGAAAACTACTTATCCAACACCAATTTCGCCAATGGCCATTTCAATGACAGCTCGCTTCCCCTACAGTACATTTCCCCGACAACCCATTTCACTGACAGCTTACTTCCCCGAATCCACTTTCCCGACATCCCATTTGACTGACATTCTATTTCACCTACACCCATTTCGCAAACAGCTATTAATAAAGCTTCACAAATAGATTAGCTTTATATTACGTAAATGATTTTTGATTATCAATCATTTTGTTCATGTGATAGAAAATGATGGAAATTATTCAAATTATTACAGACTGTGAGAATCTCATTTTTGATTTGCTATATAGTCAAAAAAAAAACGTAATAAAAACGTGGAAAAATTTAAAATATCATGATCGTAATCGATCTATTGCTTTCTCTATGAATTAATAATCAGTTGTATCTATAAATATATATGTTGTGCGTCAGATTAAACCTTGCGTCAGATTGAATCCGACGTACTATCAGTTGACCAGCATTAAATGATCGGCAACAACTGGCCTAAACTAACCCTAACTTTACCGTAATTTTACCCTAACTAATCTAATTTAGGCCGGGTCTAATCTGACGCACGACATATATATAGTTACAAACGAAAGTTAACTCGCAAATAGCTGTCGACGAAATGAAATAGGATGTCAGTAAAATGGGACGTCGAGAAAGTGGCTGTCGGCAAAATGGGATGTCGGTGAAAAGGACTCGGGGAAGTAAGTTGTCGGGGAAATGAATTGTCGGGAAATGGGTTGTCGGAATTGTGGGGTGTCGTTGAAATGGCTGTCGGTGTAATTGGTGTCGGAGAAATAGGTGTCGGCAAAATTGGGAAATGCCGTATTGCTAGTATGCAGTATGAAGCAAAACTTCTGTAAGTGAGCGTCACTCTTAGGTCAAAACTTAACAACATGCACTTAGAGAACATGCATTTGTAGAGGTGATATTCTGTATATATTTGGGCCAGTATTTGAGTGCGCATTTCAGCATTTAGAGAGGGTGTGCACATATAGATGGTGCACTTATGGAGGTCTTACTGTAATATGAGAAAGAACGATGTTTAAGGATAGTTTTTGGCATAAAATTTTGACAAGGCGTTCATCATGGTTGGGTGATAATTTTGAAGTTTTGCTTTTTTTATTCTGCATATGTAAATCATCATTCTTTAAAGTACCATTAAATCATTCTCTTGGAGAGTGGTAAAATTGTCAGTGTTAAAAATCACACTTGAATGTTTGGTAAGAATATTATTGCAAAATTGTTGTAAAAGAATTTTCGCCAGGAAAGCTAATAGATAGTCAATGAGAAAAATTTAAACGAAACCAGCCAGATCTAATATTATTACTAAGAGGCAATTGAAGACCTTCAGTTAATTATATAAACTTAAGTTCATTGGCAATGATTAAGAAGTTAAACTTTTCTAAAGAAATTATACAACCATAAATATATCTATATAGCAAGTATTATTAAAAAAATATGAAAGTATTTACCTTTATAATTACTCTAATAATTATAGTGTTACGTGATTAATTAATAATAATATTAAATATTTTGACAGAAATGTGTGGTAACTCAAATTTGTATATGGATACTATAAGTTTGTGAAATAAGCGCTAATTAAATTTATAAATTTGATTATTTTAATAAATATTGTTACAATATTAAATGTATATAATAAGAAATATGCAATTTTTATTACGGAATTGGATGAAACATGATATAAAGTCATTCAAATTAAAAGTATAATATAATTATATTGTCGATTCAAGAATTTTATGAACATTATCGAGTTGTATTAAATATAAATATATATGGAAAGAAGTCTTGATAATATAAGGCATGCTAATTCACTGTATTCATGTTTTATAACTCATTATATAAACTTTTCTGTCCACCTGTAATTAGTATTAAGAATAGAATTAGTTCTTGAGATGCAAAGTAACTTAATTCTTTTGATATTGTGAGATCAAAAATTTTCGTTGTAGTGAGTGCTTTTATTATAACAAGAATAAATATATCACGTAAGTGAAATTTTGTCTATTGCATATAAATTAAGCATATGTTTCATCTTATCTGTTATAAACTAATAGCCCAAAAACTCAAAAGGTAAAGTTTTTAAATACTTTTACAAATTTGAAATACTTCATACTCATCAAAGCCAATCCACCCATTCATTTTTGCTATTGGTTTATCATATACATAGTTACCACAATACCATTGCTTAAGATCCTGATCATCTCTCATTCCAAAGTCACCTCTACTAAACCATGGACCATGCGATATACTATAATAACGAATTGCAATTGATGGTTGCGTTACACGACTAAGAATAGATTCATCTAAGTTTCCATTTTTTAAAGAGAAAATAAAGCTATCAGCTGTTGTTGCACTTTCATGCCCACTATTAAGAAATTTCCATATAAGAGGATTATAACCACCAAGTATTTCGTTCGTGCTATTAATCTTTACGACAACCACAGTACCAGGTATATTGTCACAAAGCCTATGAAATACTTCGCATGTAAACCCATCCCTACTACCCCTAAGTAAAAGCTTAAATTCATATGGAATTTCTGCAGTATCATAAATCGTCGAACGTCGATCGATCCATGATGAAATTTCTGCTGCATGCTGTAATGTGATTATTGAAGAAGATGGTGTAATAATAAGTGCTTTTCGAGGAGGAAGTTGTGCCTTTTCTTTTTTACGAGGAGGTAAAATTGGAGAAGTAATAGGTGTATCTGGATCTAAAAATTTTGACACAATATCATCCCACAACTTCTTTTCGAGAATATCTTGATAAGGTTTAATTTTCTTTAAGATGTCTTTACCAGAAATTTGTAAGTATCGAATGTGAGGAAGACAATGTTGAAGGGTAGCTTTTAAAGGCTTAAAATTTTCATCAGTCCATTCATCGAGATTAGGTGGTAAATTTGGAGTTTTTGCTTTTCCCCATTGAATAACTTTATCCCAAATTTCTGGTTCGTCCATATGTAAATCAACATTCTTTAAAAGAGCAATTAAAGCATCCTCATGGAGAGAAGTAAATTCATCAGAGTTAAAAACAATTCTTGGATGATTGGTAATAATATTGTTGCAAAATTGGTGTAAAGGTCCAAAGCTTTCATCAAGAAAACTAATTTGATAAACACGAGAAAATTTTAAACGAAGCCAAGAAGCATTATTATCAATAAGGTGAGTCTGAATATGTCCAACTAATTCTGTAAATTTAAGTTCATTGGGAACGACTAATAAATCAAATATAGTTGAAACTTCGAAATTTTCCAAAGAAGCTATACCGCCATAATATATAATTGTCTTAATTTTAATAAAAATTAATAAGATTAATAAAAAGTTTGATAATTATAATATTATATATTGATATTACTATATTATATTATAACTTACTTGATAATAATATTAAATAATTTGGGAGAAATATGAGGTAATTTAATTTCAATAAAGTTATTTTTCTTAATCGCATTTACAAAATTTTGACGAAAATATGCTGAATGTCCTTTAAAAAGTTGAATATTTGGTTGTTCTCCAACTTCAATTATTACATTATAATCATATTCATTTTCTAGTAGTTGTGAAAATCTTGAGAAAGTTGTTCAAAAAATTTTATGACCATCTTTAAATGAACTTACTGATGAATTTCTAGCGCTAATTATGTGTTGTACAGAAATACATGCACGATCACGTTCCTTGTGTAACATAAATGTGTAGTGCAGATGTATGATTTTCAATTTCTAATTTTATGAATTTAAGGACTATGGGTAATTTCGAATTTATCGTTATGACATTAATGATTCTTAATTCAGAAATGATGCAAAGCCTAACGCTATTATTTATCAAATTTTTTTTGAATTTTGCGGTTCCGGTGCTTTATCAGAATTTCGTTAATGGTTTTTTTTTTTTTTTTTTGAGCTTGGTTTCGTCTTATAAAAAAAGACTCTGTAACTTTGTAGTCATAAGGGAAACGTGAATCGATTTGTATTGAAGTCTTTGATGAAAAAAAAATAATCTTTTGCTCAGTAACTAGTTTCTTAATCAACTTTATATCAACTTATTCATTGGTGATAAACTAATTCAGTAGCGGTTAATTTTAAGTATCGGCAGCATACACATAGTTAATTAATTAACGTTCGAGCGTACTTATTCTTGATGTATCATTTTCATGCAAAGAGATTAAGATTTGTAGAACCTTATTTTATTGAGATTGAAATGTTCAATGTACAGTACTATCAGTTCATACATTATCTCTATATAGAATAATTGAGATTTTTGAAAAGATGCCTTTTATAATTACAAGTACTGTACTGTACCTGCGTGTTGTACACTCCCCTGACAAAAGTTACGGGATTTACCTAATTTGTTGTGATCGTAGCTACATATTAAAACCATTTTTTTTTATATGCGAATCGGTCTTTGTGCAATAAGTAAAGTTGTTTGCCATAACGATTTGCACATGATATAAGAATTTTAGAAAATTTTATTAAGATTTTTTGAAAATATTTTGATATTTTAGACGTATGTAAACAAAAAATAAAAATAATAATTAAAATTATTATATTTTGACGCATTCTTGAACCCTTTAGAATTTTTTTATGAAAATTTAACCCTATATGCTTTAGAACCTAGCGAACAACTTTAATTAAGTCGATAATTAGTGTTAACAATACAGTTGTTTCAGGAATAATGTATTTTAAAAAAATTTTCAATTTTAAAAAAATACTATTTTTTGTATCTTAAAATTTTTATATAATGAAACATTGTAAAATTATAAAAATATGATTCTAAATTACAATATACATATTATATTATATTATATTATATATTATTTATTTTATTTATTATTTCAATATAAATTTTACAAAGTTTTATTATAAAACTTTTAAGAGCAAAAAATAGAATTTTTTTAATATTGAAAATTTATTAAAATACAACATTCCTGAAACAACTGCATTGTTAACATTAATTATCGACTTAATTAAAGTTGTTCGCTAGGTTCTAAAGCATATAGGGTTAAATTTTCATAAAAAAATTCTAAAGGGTTCAAGAATGCGTCGAGATATAATAATTTTAATTATTATTATTTATTTTTTGTTTACAGACGTCAAAATTTCAAAATATTTTCAAAAAATCTTAATAAAATTTTCTAAAATTCTTATATCATGTGCAAATCGTTATGGCAAACAACTTTACTTATTGCACAAAGACTGATTCGCATATAAAAAAAATGGTTTTTATATGTAGCTACGATCACAACAAATTAGGTTAGATCGTCGTGATTATTATAAATCCCATGATTTTTGTCAGGGGAGTGTACATAATAGTGATTGGACTTTGTTAACATCAACAGTCGAAAGCTGAAATGACAAATCATTTTCCAGACTACAAATAAATGAAAAAGCAGCCTGCTCTTACCTCGTTGCTCTAAGAAAAGTCGAAGACTCGATTTTACATATTAAAACAGTTCTAGTTCTAATCTTAATTTAAGCATGATTAATTAATTAATATAGGTTTTCCATTACCTGCTGATTCATTTTTTTCAATTTCTCAAAAAAAAAAATTTTCTTTTTTTGGAATCATAATTGTGTCAAAAAAAAAATTTTTCTTTTTTTTGAAATCATAATTGTATCAAAAAAAAAATTTTTTTCTTTTTTTTGAAATCATAATTGTGTCAAATTATTCTATTTTTGTTATTTTTTCCCATAAATTTATCCGATATTATCCGATGGAGACCTTAATTTCTGGAATTATCCAATATTCTGATGGAAAAAAACTGATCAATGATCAAATTTTTTCTAATTTCATGCTATGTAAAACAAAAAATACTTCATGACCTTTGATATGAACATGAGTAATTAATTTACCGAATATTAAAAAAAAAAAAATATCCGACCGCAGACCGAAATTTTGAATGCCATGTAATAGGAAAAATTAACCTTGAGGGCCTTATCTACTGTATTCTTCGAGACTAAACTTAAAAACGTGAACTTAGAGAACATGCATTTATGGAGGCGGTATACTGTATACATTTGGGCCAGTATTTGAGTGTGCATTTCGGCATTTAGAGAGAGAGAGAGCACTTATAGAGGATGCAATTATGGAGGTTTTACTGTAATATGAAAAAGAACAATATTGAAGGACAGTTTTTATGACTTAAAATTTTCATAAGTCCATTCGGCATGGTTGGGTGATAATTTTGAAGTTTTGCTTTTCTTATTCTTCCATTTGTAAATCATCATTTTAAAAGGGCAATTAAATCATTCTCTTGGAGAGTGTAAAATTATCAATTTTAAAAATCACACTTTAACGTTTGGCAAGAATATTGATGTAAAGATTCAAAGTTTTCGCCAAGAAAGTTAATTGAAATTTAATGAGAAAAATTTAAACGAAAAGATACAATTGAAGACTTTCATTGACAATGATTAAGAAGTCAAATTTAACTGGATTTCAAATTTTCTAAAGAACTATGCAACAACAAAAGCAAGTACTATTAAAAATATGAAATTTCTTTTACTTTTATAATTACTCTTTAATAATTATAATGTTACGTGATTAATAAACTCGTGACTCGCAAATTAAACTCGGAAGTGCTTGAATCATTCATTTTAATTACTTATTCGAGTTTTGTTCGAGTAATTCGAATCGAGGTAATTAATTTATTGATAAATTTTATGGTTTTTATTTAATTGGAAGTTTTCATCAAGCGGATGTAGAAATTTTTGGAAACTTCTACATTCAACAATATTAACTGTCAATTCATCAATACTAGACGTAATTAAATTCCGCGATATCAATCACTTTCAGTTTTAATAATTGATTCATAATTATATCGCTAGATCGATTCGAACCATCTTTAAATATCCTGTGCGAAATGGTTAATTAAATTTAAAGTTGTTGAACCATCATTATATGAGGTATCAACATTCTTCCCATCGCCCATTATAATTTCACAAGTGGAAGTTATACCCCGTTTCGAAAATATTTTCAAACGAAACTTTGGGAAGATTTACATTTGGTAGTTGTGTTTTGACCATTCGCTTTATTACAGGATTCCTCCTGTTCATTAGTACATTGTTTTGCGCCATGCTTGTATTAAGAAATTGTTTTTACAAGTCTTTTAAATTATTTAATTTTTATTAAATGTGGCGGCTTATGCTGAATTTGGCTTATGCTGAAATCCAGGGTTTTTATTTAAATCTATAATACCTACTAAAATCCACATATACTCTTTTATTAATAACCCTAACCCTAAACCCTAACCAAACTATATAAAACAATATCCCTGAAAAAGCTCTCTAAAAGTTTATAATTTCATAATTAAATAACTTAAATTTTTAGCATAAGCCAATTTCAGCATAAGCTGCCATAATTAATTCGTAAGTACTCGCGAGTTAAATATTTCATGATTCGAATTCGAATTATTCGAGTCGCGGAGTTGACGAGTCCAGCCACTAATATGGATGCCGTAAGTCTACAAAATAAATCGTTAATTAGATTTATATATTTGATTATTTTAATAGATATTGAAATGTTATGCTTACAATATTAAAATGTATATATATGAAATATGCAATTTAATTGGCATTCGCATTAAAAATATAATAAAGAGTTATTGGATGTGTAGCATCCAATAACAGTTTTATTTGGCAGGAGAAATGAGAATACCGTGATCCGAAGGATCACGGGATGATCATTTTGGATGACAAATAAAAGAAGTATCTGGCTTTGAATTTAATGTGCTAACCTGGGCCCCGAAGGGGCTCAGATTGTCAAGCACATTAAATTCAAAGCCAGATACGCTGTTATTGGATGCGGAACATTCAATAACGGATTTATTTTTCTTTTTCTGTTATACCGTGAGTTTGTGTGAGTCTATTTGGCGTATAACAACTGTTATACGACCCACATTCACTATGAAAAAGAAAAATAAAATAATTATATTGTGCAACCCAAGAATTTTATGAACTTATCGAGTTGTATTAAATAGAAATATACATGGAAAGAAGTCTTGATAGTACACGGCATATTAATTTATTGTATTCATGTTTTATATTCATTCTATACTATAAACTTTATGTTCTCCCGCAATTAGTATCAAGAATAGAATTATTTCTTGAGTTGCATAGTAAATTAATTCTTTGATATTGTGAGATCAAAAATTTTCGTTATAGTAAGTGCTTTTATTATATCAAGAATAAATATATCACATCAGTAAAATTTTGTCTATTACATATTCATTAAGTATATATTTTATCTTATAGACTAATAATCTAATAATTCAAAAGATAGAGCCTTTAAGCACTTTACAAATTTGAAATACTTCATACTCATCAAAGGCAAACCACCCTTGTATATTGCCTACTAATTTATCATATGCATATTTACCACAATACAATTTTTTAAGACCGCTACCTTCAATATCTTTATCATCTCTCATTCGAAAGTCAGTATAACCAAACCATGGACCAAATGATATATCACTGTAATAGATTGCTTCTGATGCATCTTTTACACGACTAAGAATAGATTCATTTATGTTTCCATTTTTTAAAGAGAAAATAAAGCTATCAGCTGTTGTTGCATGTTCATGGCCACGATTAAAAAATTTCCAGATAAGAGGATTATAACCACCAAGTATCTCGTTCGTACTATTAATCTTTACAACAACCACAGTACCAGGTATATTGTCACATAGCCTATGAAATACTTCGTATGTAAACCCATCCCTACTACCCCTAAGTAAAAGCTTAAATTCATATGGAATTTCTGTAGTATCATAAATTGTCGAACGTCGATCTATCCATGATGAAATTTCTGCTGCATGCTGTAATGTGATTATTGAAGAAGATGGTGCAATAATAGATGCTTTTCGTGGAGGAAGCTGTACCGTTTCTTTTTTACGAGGAGGTAAAATTGGTGAAGTAATTGATGCGTCTGGATCTAAAAATTTTGACATAATATCATCCCATACATCTTCTTCAAGGATTTTACGATAAGGTTTAATTTTTTTTAAAATGTCTTTACCAGGAATTTGAAAGTACCTAATATGAGGAAGGCAATGTTGAAGAGTAGATTTTAAAGACTTAAAATTTTCATCAGTCCATTCTTTGAAATTGGTTGGTAAATTTGGAGTCTTTGCTTTTCCCCATTGAATAACTTTATCCCAAATTTCTGATTCATCCATTTGTAAATCATCATTTTTTAAAAGAGTAATTAAAGCATTCTCATGTAGTGTGGTAAAATTTTCAGAATTAAATATCGTGCCTGGATTTTTGGCAATAATATTTCTGCAAAATTGTTGTAAAGGTCCAAAACTTTCATCAAGGATACTAATTTGATAAACCCGAGAAAAATTTAAACGAAGCCAAGATGCATTATTATCAATAAGGTGAGTCTGAAGATGTCCAGCTAATTCTGTAAATTTAAATTCATTGGCAGCGACTAATAAGTCAAATATGGTCAAAACTTCGAAATTTTCCAATGAAACTATACCGCCATAGATTTATCTATTATCATAAGTATTAATAAGATTAATAAAAGTTTGATAATTATAATATTATATTGATATTACTTTACTATATTTTTATTATAACTTACTTTATAATAACATTTAATATGTTAGCAGAAATATGAGGCAATTTAATTTCAATAATGTTATTTTTTTTAATTGCATTTACAAAATTTTGACGAAAGTATTGTGAACGTTGGTATAAAATTGCTGAATGTCCTTTAAAAAGTTGAATATTTGGTTGCTTTCCAACTTCAATTACTACATTATAATCATATTCACATTAAAGAAGTTGTGTAAAATCTTGAGAAAGTTGTTCAAAAAATTTTAAGACCATTGTTGATGATTCGGTATACGGCGCAAACTTCAATCACTTTATATGAGATGCCGTGAACGAAGTCACGGGACAGCCATTTGTCACGAGACCATGGACCGGGACCATGACGTAGAGGAAGAGCGGCAGGTATGAGGTATTGGTGATTGAAATGGGGGAGTAGGGGAGTCAGGTGAGTATGAGGTATTGTGTGGGAATTATTGAGATAGGTTGAGTTTAAGTATGAGATAGTTATGACGGAGCTTATGAAGAGTGAGAGTTTGGTAAGAATGATTTGCGTGGGAAATTGTATAGTAGAAGTAAGAATAAGGTCATAGGAGATGGTTATTTAAGGAAAGAGGAGCAGGAATTTGTTCTCCATCTTTTGTTTGTGCTGCTGAGCTCGACACAAATCTAGCTTTGTCGGTAGTACCCGCCCACCCACCACTGAGGACAGGTTGCGGTGGTTTAGATTGAGTAACGGAATTTGTCTCTCGACCTATATCACCACAACTATGAAATACACATATGGGATCTTGCCTCGCTGCTCACGTGGTCCCACCAGTCATCTCTAGCATCGCAAACCGGTTTAATATCTTCCTTTTCTTTTCGATACCCGAGCTGTAAAGTCGGGCTATCGACGTATTTCCCAAGATAGCTTTTCGGGCTATCTGTCACCCCGATATCAATCCAAACCACCGCAGTCCTCAGCGGCGGGTGGGCGGGTACTAACGACAAAGCTAGACTTGTGTCGAGCTCAGCAGCAAAAACAAAAGATGGAGAACCAATTCCTACTCCTCTTTCCTTAAATAACCATCTCCTATGACCTCATCCTTACCTATCTCTACCATACAATTTCCCACGCAAAACTCTTTCCCACCTATCTCTCATTTTCACAAGCTCCGTTACAACTACTTCATACTTACTCAATCCCATCTTAATAATTCCCACACAATACCTCATACTCACCTGACTCTCCTCACTCTTCCCCTACGTCATGGACCTGGTCCATGGTCTTGTAACAAATGGCTGTCCCGTGACTTCGTTCACGGCATCTCATTTGTCACTCGACCTATACCACCACAACTATGAAATACACATATGGGATCATCCAGAGAATCGAAATTCTCTCCCTCTCACTTTATTAAACACATGCACAATGTGCATAAACCTATTTACACAAATTTACTACAACTCTCAAAACTCCATCTTCCCTTAAATACAACATAATCCCACCCTCCAATCGTCCTAATTTGCGTCAATGACATCCCTCCCCCCATAGCTGCTGTCGCTCCACCTATCCTCAGACTATGAGCCGTAAACCGCCCCTTCAACTTGGCGTGCTGCGTCATCCATTTTATCACTACTGAAATTGCTGCTACTGACATTCCCCTTTCTTGTTTGACAAAAACAGTGGCTCCTCATTTGATGTTGTTGGTCTTACCCTCAGGTACTTATCTAGTAGCCTAACCAGGCAGATTCTACTTCCTGTAGGCTCCATCAGCACAAATTTTCCATTTGCAAATGGGTCATTCTTCGATCTTCTAATTTTTACCCAAACTAGACCTGAACGAAATCCACATCTTTTACCCTCAACTTACCCAATTCCCCTGGCCTCCTCATCGTACGAAAACCCAGAGCGACCAACGCTAAGTCTCTACACCAAATCACTGGATCTACTTTCTCGGGCGGATTATTATAATACTCCCTTAAAGCTTCGATCAGAAATGGGTCCCGAGGCCAATCTGCTTCCTTTCCTTGAGCTCCCACCAATTTTATCCCTCTCACTACCTCTCTTACCCTAAAATCTTCCGTAGGACTCTTAAACCCTTTTTCTTTATGTACTCTTACTACGGCTCCGAGGTACTCATGCACCTGTGGCGCCAAACCTGCTATCTCTAACCATCCTAAAAAGGACTTAATTGTGTCCACTTCTGCCGGGTACGCTACTTCCCCAGCCCAATTCAAAACCTTTCAAACACTTGTCGTGCTTTACTTAACCTCTCTTTATACCTTTTATTCACTGCTTGACTAGCCAAATCCTCTGCTCTCATTAAACACCTATCGACCAATTTATATTTGCTGCAATCAGATTCCAGGCCAGATTGTTGCACGGTTCCCTTTTCCCAACAGTCCTGGAACAATAATCTCCTCTGCCCGTGGTAATTCCACTACCTCTTTCGGGGCCCCAAGGAACATCAGCCACCAAAGTGCTGAAACCCACGCCAGTAGAATTAACACTACTCTGACTTTGCACTCCCGAGCGTGTGCCAAAACCCGATGAATCAGACCGAAGGGAGGACACGCGTAATTTATTTCCAACCCCCAATCTTGAGTGAAGCAAGTGAATCAAATCGACCCTAAAAAATCGACTTGACTAAGTCGACTCAAGTCGATTATAAATTTCGGTTTTTAACCGAAAGTCAATTTTGGTATCACGTGAACAAACGCCGCCAATCAAAGCTTGAGTAATACACTGATACTTTGTTGGGAATCTACACGTGCAAAATGTACAATTTTTCTGCACGTGTATTGAACTTTAATAAAGACTACTCGAAATTAGCTTAGTATAAGGTTTTTAAATCGAAACATTGTATTTAGCAAAGCTAATTGTAATAAGCGCTATAACAGGTCTGATATTTGAACTTAATACTTTATTTAAAACTTGTACGTATCGTTAAGTATAGGTTTAAAAATACAGATCCATTATAAACTATGAATATATTTACTATTTCATTTGTTATTTAGATGCGCCTATTCAAGATCTGGGTAAATATTGAAGCACTTATTATTTTCTTTTAAAAAAACCAGATCATGAACAGTTTCAGGAAGTAACCACTGTCTTTTGTCAGTTAACACATTTCCAGCTGTTGAAAATAAACGTTCAGAAGGAACAGAGGTTGCAGGGATCGAAAGATACTGACGAGCTAGTTGTGCAAGTAAGAGTAATGTTTTTGAGTATAATTGCCACCACGTTAGTGGGTTTTCAGTTTTATATTTTGAATCATCAGGATCATATAATGTCATTTGATGGATATCAAAATATGTTTTCAATTCTGTATCGATTGGAGAGTATTTCTTGGTAATAGTAGTATTGTTGAAAAAAGACGCTAAATTTGATTTTACAATTGGTTGTTCCTCTAAATATTCGTTCTCATCTAATGTTAACATTTTTTGCTTAAGATGTTTTTTTTTGTTTCTTCGAATTTTTCTGGAGCGAATTCCAGATTTTTAAAATGAGGATCCAAGATTGCAGCTAAATATCCTTCTATTTTTGGATCTTCCCATCGATCAGCTATATTAAGCTCGATCTCATCCCTAACGTCACGAATAACTTGATGGGTAAGGATTTGTTCTATTTTAAACAAGTGCTCTTGAAGAGTTGCAATCATTGGATGCATAAGAGAGAGTGTGGAATATGTATCACCACCCATAAGAGATGTTGCATGAGCAAAGGGTTCTAATAAACTAATAAGTTCTTTAAGACCTAATAATTCTTCTTTATTTAACAGTAAAGCTTACAATTTTTTTCTATCTTTACGAATTTCTCGATCAGCATTTTGAACCATCTTTTTAACAAGTAATTGAATTGATTCATAGAGCAATAACAGACGCTCTAATAGCACAAATGCAGAATTTCATCGTGTAGGGGACATTGTGGCTATTGGTTCTAAAAAGGGTCCATGACTTGTAGCACAATTATTTTTTTTATTTATTTCTTCTTGTGCATTTTTTAATATTTCTCTGTATTTATCCCTATTAACTAAAAAACTATTTAATTCTTTTGCTCTGTTAATTAATTTTGTTACCTCGCTAGATTTCAAAGAATCTGGAATTGAAAGTTGGAGAGTGTGCACTGTGCAACGAATATGCACTACACCAAGATTAGTTATTGCTTTAACCATCGATGAAGCATTATCTGTTGTTCTGGCAATGCATTTTTCTGAAATATTCCATTTGGCAAACTCATGTCTCAAACAATCTTCGATGTGTTCGCCATTATGGGGATAAGGAAATTCTTCGATGGTCATAAGTATTTGATTTAAATGAAAATCTGAATCAAGCCAATGAGCTGTTATTCCGATATATGGTTTATGCGCACTGGTCCAAAGATCAGTTGTAAATGAAAATGTACTCATAGTTAATTGAAAAAGGTTAAGTATTTTGTTTTCTCCAAAACTAACTGCATTATAAATTTTTTTTTAATGTATCTTGGCATGGAATTTGATAGCGGGATTCAGCCTCATATACAAAATCATGAAATTTATCATTTTCCATTATATTAAATGCTAGCATATCATCAATTAACCATGCTAAAAGTCTAGATGTCAGTCTATCTTTTTTTTTAGAAGATAATGATGATGGTTTTGTTACTGTATTTAATAATGTGGGTTGTGTAGGATCGTTTTGAGCTACATGAATAGGTTTTTTGGAAATTGGCTGTTTAGATGTACCTGACGATGGCAACAATGAACCTTTTTCTGACAACTGATGTACTGTACATAGATGAGCTCCAAGTGTACTAGTACTAGTAAGAAGTGCAAAAGTTTCTTCATATGGTCCTATTATTCTGCCTTTTTCAACTGGAACTAAGCATGTCATTTTTTTTTTACAAATTTATCTTTTTTCATATGTTTCCATACACAACTTTTTCCGGGTTTGGTTTTTTATTGGATGATGTAGCAAAAACTAACTTGTATTTTTTAGTATTATTAACATTAGAAGAATCTGAATGGGTAAAACTATCTGATGGTGAAGTAAAATTTTCAGAATTATCTAAATTAAATTGTTCAGAATTAAATGAAGTTTCAGAAGTATATAATGAAGTGGTACATTCAAGATTAGGAGACGACATTGAATATTCATTATATAAAGTTGAAGATTTGAAGGGTGTAACAGAAATAGAATCCGAATTATATTCTAATTTACTATCAGAAGTATCTTCTGATTCATCTTGGAATGTAGAATCGTTTTAATCCATTATAACAACTATGGTATGTTATTTACAAAACAGAATATTTGTAGTTTGAAATTAAGATCTGGACGGTGAAAAAATGATTAATAAGCAGAAGAATTTTTTTGCAAACAATTAATTTTGATTGTTAAATAAATTATATTGTATTTAATTGAAATAATCGAGTTATTACTAACCCAATAAATTTATTTTTATTGTTTAAAAACTCTCTTTTATAGATTTTTGATATACATTTTTTTCACCAAGAAAGATCCTATCAACTTCTATCTCATCTAATCTAACGCATAACAATAACTAATTTATTAAGGTAGGGGCTTTGGTGACAATATTTTGCTTTAAAAGTACTTAATCTTATTATTCTTCTTTTCTCTTTATAATCGAAGTTATTTTAGGATTACTCCTATTTTAGTTTTATTACACTTTTCTTTATTCTTAATTTTTGGCTAACTGGCTTCAATCGCTTTACTTTTTTAGATTAGCATCTTCAAATTTTAATAATCATATGAACAAAGTTATGCTTTTTATTCTAACGCATTTATGTCTAGCATTGCATCTAATAATGGTAATATTAACTTCATCAAAAGATGAAAGCTATTGTTATAATTGCGTTGGGGAAATGGTCTTGAGAAATGCATACCAGCATTATTACCAGGAAAAAGTCTGTTTTAAGAAACATTTAGACTTTAAGGCTTTGATAAAGGGATTAGCCCATGACAAAATGTGTACAAGGTTGGCGCACATACAAACTTTTTAAAATTCATTAGGGTTAGGGTAAGGGTCTAGAAAGGGATAGTTTTTTTTTTATTATTAATCTGGCAACTTGATCGTCGTCAGACGCTCAATGGTGTCAATTGGGGATAGTTTATATAGTAAATTTGTCTAACAAAAACTTTTATTAAGTTCAAAAGGTATCCTATACTGATTTTTGAGCTAAGAGCAATTTTCATTTATTTTAAATTTTCGTAGTTCGGGAGATTTGCACCACTAACCTTGTATACATTTTGATATGTACATTTATGGCATTCAAATTTCTGGAATTTTCTGAACTATTCTTACTGGATTTTAATCTCTACCAAACTGAATTTTCTGATTCTTTAATTTTCATATAAGTGTATGAATTCATTGTTCTCATTTTTAAAACTATCTTTTCTAACATATACTTACTGATCTACTCTTTCTCTAATATATTTATTTCTCAAGCATACCAAAAATATATACAAGGCTGTTGGCACAGATCTCCTGAACTACGAATCAGATTTCAAAATTAGGGAGATTCAAAATAAATGCTTGTTCTGCCAAAAATTGCTCTTAGCTCAAAAATTAGCATAGGTTATCACTTTTGTGCTCTAACAAAAAGATTTTGTTGGATAATTTTACTATATGATCTATTTTTTCCTAGACCTTAACTTTAACGAATTTTATGCACACCTACCTTGTACACATTTTTGGTATGCATTATAAATTTTTTATGATATGGTAATTTTATTTGTTTGCATTTTCAAAAAAAATTATAATTTCAAAGAATTGTGGTGCTGGAATTTTAGCGTATATAGTGTTGCAATCAATTTCTTAATAAATGCATTAGATTTGGTTGGTATTGATTAAGCTAAATTAGTTTTAATATTTTATCTGTATTGCTATATTGTAAATAAAATTTAGTTTTCGGATGCAATCACGGCTGTTTCCAATATCAATTTACTTATTTATAGATAACTAAAGTTATAGTACAATAAATTGTATGCAGCGATTTTAATGAATGCTAGCCTAATATTTATATATTTAAAAATTTGGGTTATTGGATATTTTTTATTTTTTATATATTACTTGACTAAGTCGGCTTTGTAAAAATTAACTCGGTTAAGTCGACTAGTCGACTTAAGTCGATTTTATAAGTAGTGACTTGGATCACTAAGTGAAGCAATCGACTGCTTCCGAATTCAGACAAAAATGGTAGCTGTTGAACCGTCTCTTTTTTGATTTAAATGGTTTGCGAAACAGTCTATCGTTAGCGGTCCCCACTTTCTTTCTAGGTCGAAGAACACTCGATTGTCCAACTCCCAATCCCCTGTATCCCATACTCTCGTCAAATAGTCCGCCGGGTTTTCTTGCTCGGTATCCACCTGACCTCATATATCCATATGTTGTTTTTTGCACAAAATTCCTAGAGAAACCTCGCAATGTCTTTTTGCCAGGGGCACCTTCCTCCCTGGGTTACTGACCTCACTGCCACCTTGTTGTCTATAAACAAAATTACCCATGAATGACTTAACTTTGTTACGAAAGACTTGACGCCCTTAGTGCTGCTAAACTTTCCAACTGGGCTATTTCTGTCGAATGAAATCGACTCGGCCAATTTCCTGCTGCCTTGCAGCCCGAATACACCCCGCACCAACCTATTATCGACGCATCTATGAATACTGCCTTTATGCATGCTGGTTTTCACGCTGGCTTTCTGTTCCATTGGCTCATATTTTCTTTTAACCATCCTATATCTTCTTGTGCCTTCCTCATTATCATTACTTTCTTGTCCCATTCGTACCGGGTTCGATTTGGCGCATCTATAATCAAATAAAATTCTAGACATTTCATCTGAGCCAGTAAAAAGGCTCGAGCAAAACTCTAAATTTTCCCCGCAATCGATGCTAATTTCCTCACCAAAATCTCCTTTACATTTTCTACGCAGCCAACTCTTCTCGAACCTTCTGAAACTTTTCTTCCGGCACTTCGATTATCGCCTTCTCTGTATCGACTATCAGCCTATAAATCTTCACCCTCTTTGTTGGTTCCCAACAACCTTTTTCCACCACTCTCACGAACCCACATCCCTGCAAATTAATCCTTATAACCTTTTCCCGTACTTCTAACAATACTTTCATCGACAGACTCGCCACCCACACGTCGTTGATATAACTTCCACAGTATATCCCTCGTGACCTCCAGGACCCTATCTATGCTCTCATTATCTTCGAAAATATCCACGGTAACTGGAAAAGACCAAACGGGAGCACCTTATAATGAAACCATCGCTCCCCTATCCTGAAACCTAGAAAACGCTGCACCCAATCGTCCATTAGAACATGATGGTAACCATCTCTTAAGTCGAACTCAATTATCCACCAATCTTTTCCAATAGTCCTCAGTAAACCCCCAAGCCCTTTGAACCAAAACACCTTCTCTGGTAACACTCGATTTAACCTCCTCAGATCGATTACCAATCGATATTTCTTTGACCTACCTTCGGTACCAAAAATACCGGACTTACCTCCAGCAAAAATTCTGGCCTTACTCTTCCTACACAAGCTAACTTTATTGCTCCTACTTTCCTCAACCTTTCCATCTCTCAATCTACCCACACCAACTCCTTGTCTAAAAACTCGGATTGTTTCGGCGGTTTCCAAAGCCAGTGATTGTACTCCTCTCAGAAACAAAGGTATCTTGTTTTCCAACCATGACACCACCAAAGCCGCCAGTTTTATTTCCCTTTTCCAATACTCCACCAAGTCCTTCAAATGGATCCTTCCTACAACACTTGTCTCCTTTTGCCTTTAGACTACCCGAGTGTAGTCAGGCTCCTTCTCTTTCTGACTCTGTCCTTCGAAAGGGCCGCCCTAATCTTTTCTGCGGGCAGTCCCACGCAATATGACCCTTTCTTCGCAGATGAAACAGACAATCCCAGGATTTCCACTCCACCTCCTAGGGCCATTCGGAATATAAGGCCTAGAACTACCTTGACCTGCCCACGGCCGAACCCACAGCCTTCTTTGACTTTCGTACCTATGCTGATAGGTACTGGGATATGGTAACATATTCCCATAAGTGGGATTTCCACCCGGAATAAAGCTTGGTTGGCCAGGCTGAAAATACTGCGGACTCGGCATCAACCACTGCACTAGTGGATTATGCGGCACACCTCCTATTCCTCTGAGCCCATTTGAAAAGAACGCATCTGACACTTCTGATTTTTCATCCCATCTTGACCGACTATTCTTTGCCGATTGTCTGGCACTGGCTAGTTTTTCTTGAAAAAACACCTCCATTGGATCATCATCTAATGGGTCTCTAATCCCTGCCACCATATTCCAATCCTTCTTGGCTACTCTTAGCGTAAACGCCCTAGTAGCCGCCACATCACGTACCTTTTCTATCATTCCCCAATCTCTATTTACCAGTGCACTATCAATCAACCTGCCTACCTTACACCACTCATCATACTCAAACTTATCACTCGCTTTTCCGAATTTCTCCCTTGGCCAATACTTACTCTCCTCAACACTATGCATTACCTGAACACTTCTTTTAATTTCACCTACCGCCTTTTCCAACGTTGCTTGAATCGATTTCTTAAAAGATCGTTCTAGCGCTAAAAATTGTAAATCAGAACTTCCCCACTCTTGTGTTCTCGCATATCCTTCATCAACCCTCGTCCCTTTTTCAAAATTCTTTTCAAAGACCCTACTACCTAACCCTATATCATTCTCTCTCCATACATTATTACTTTGTCCACTATCATCTGTCCTCTCCTTTCTCTTTGACTTATTTACTACTCTTTCTGCCAATCTCTCTATCAAATCCTGTTTTGCTCCCGCCTCTGACAAACCTTCACCATTACATAACAACTTTAACGTTTCGACCGGCAACTGATCTAACGTACTTTTAAGCCCCTGGTGCGAAGATTCTTCCAAATCATATCCTACAACACTTTCTAAAGCTAACGTAGCGTGTAAGATCTCTTACACTTCGTTTTCATCTTGTACTAACACCATCTTTATTTCTTTCTTCAACCACGTGGTACTAACGACAAAGCTAGACTTGTGTTGAGCTCAGCAGCAAAACAAAAGATGAAGAACCAATTCCTACTCCTCTTTCCTTAAATAACCATCTCCTACGACCTCATCCTTACCTATCTCTACCATACAATTTCCACGCAAAACTCTTTCCCACCTATCTCTCATTTTCACAAGCTCCGTTACAACCACCTCATACTTACTCAATCCCATCTCAATAATTCCCACACAATACCTCATACTCACCTGACTCTCCTCACTCTTCCTCTACGTCATGGACCCTACCCGGTCCATGGTCTCGTGACAAATGGCTGTCTCGTGACTTCGTTCACGACATTTTATGATCGATAGCCCGGATGGCGTCGATAGCCCGACTTCAGCTCGGATATCGAAAGAGAAGAGGTAGATGTAAGACCAGTTTGCGATGCTAGAAATGACTGGTGAGACCACGTGAGCAGCAAGGCAAGATCCCATATGTGTATGTGGGGTATAGTTGTGGAGATATAGGTCGAGTGACAAATAGAATAATGATCAGCAGCATGCGTATAATAGTAACTCATATACCAAAATTCTGGGTCGGGATGTGTCAGAGTGCATCGTCATCATGGTCAGCTGAATCGGGATTGATCAATTTGTCCTATCATAAAAATTTTACTAATAAATCTTATCCATTCATTAATTAAAAAATGCACAGCTGATAATTTTGCTATAGAACCTGTTAGGACTAACCGCTGACCTAGATCCGACGCATCTGACCCAGAAATTTGGGGCAGCCCTGTAAAAATCATATGTCGCAGCTGAAGCTGGAAACGGTTGAAAAGTTTAATTATTTTATTATAAAATTTTCTAGAATTTTTGGGGCATATTCTTGGCTTTTTTTTAACGTTTAGGTTAAGGTTTAGGGTTAGTTTTGATATTAAAAAAGTATAAGTGATTTTTGGTAGGATTTATAATTTTAAATCGAGGTCCTTAATTTCCAGCTTCAGCCGCGACACTATATTTTATTATAACTTATTTTATAATAATATTAAATATTTTGGCAGAAATATGAGGTAATTTAATTTCAACGTTATTTTTCTTAATCGCATTTACAAAATTTTGACGAAAATATAGCAAACATTGGTATTCCGGTAAGATACTTTTAAATATTTGGTTGTTCTTCAATTTCAATTATAATCATATTCACTTTCTAGGAGCTGTGTAAGGTCTTGAGGAAGTTGATCAAAAAATTTTAGGCCCATCTTTATATGAACTTACTGATGAATTTCTAACGCTAATTTATATTTAATCCAAGTAAGATCACGTTCCTTGTGTTATCTCAATGTGCGGAATGAATTATGATTTTCAATTTCTAATTTTATGAATTCACTTGTAATAGGTAAATTCGAATTTATCTTTTGACGTTAATGATTACTAATTTCAAAAATGACGCAAAGCTAACTCTATTAATCATCAATTTTTTTTAAATTCATTTTTTGAATTTTGTATTTTCGTTGCGGTTCCTGTGCTTTATCAGAATTTTGCTATTGTTTTTTTTATTTTTTTTGAGATTGGTTTCGTCTTATAAAAAAGGACTCTGTAACTTTGTAGTCATAAGGAACGTGAATCGATTTGTATTGAAGTTTTTGATATCTGACGAATGACGAAACCCTCGTTATTGACGATTGACGAAACATTTCGTCAAGTGACTTCCAAATGACGAAATGACGATTGACGAAACCTATGCCGATTGACGAAACCTATGACGATTGACGAAACCTATGACAATTGACGAAACCTAAGCAATTTCTGGGTTCGATCTCAAAATGTACATCAGAACCAATAGAATTACAGGATTTTGTGTAATAAACCAAATGTAAACAACGCAAAATTTTATTACAGCTGTTTTGATAAATAGTAGGACACGTGATGAATTTTGTGATTGTAACAGAAACAGTGATTTTCTGTGGTAGTTAATACTAAATTCTGTATGCGGTTAAGACAAATTCTGAGATTTAATGCGATAAGCCTTTTCTGTGCAGTTTTGTGGTGCTATTTTATTTTTCTGTGATTTAACGTGATTATAAATAAAAATTTTTTATCAAAATTTTCCTAAACCATATAATTCTGTAACTCCACGAGGAACATGCTTGTAATTTACGTTAAATTAGTGTCTACCTTTCCGGGAGTTCCCGACGCCCGCCTTGAATTTATTAGCCAACCCCTACAATATTTAATAATTCTGTGGCATTTAGTAGAATTCTGTGACATTCTGTGGTGACTAACAGTGATTATTGTAGTTGGCTGCGATTAAAAGAAATTCTGTGATTTTCTGTGAAACACAGAAAATCACTGTCCCTGGATTGTAATAAAAAAGGTAGTTCGTTAACAAAATTTTCGGCCGGGACAAAATATAACGCGATTTATACTATAAATGTTAAAAATATTTAAATAAAGATGTATTAAAGGATTAAAATTAGTTTATTAAATTAAATAAAAATTAAAAAAAAACTTTTCATTCCCCAAAATTTTTGAATTTTTTTAAACTTTGAGTAACGATATTTTGACAACTACTAAATCAATTTTAATAACTTTTTTTATTTGAATTCTACAAATTCTAGAATTTAAAAAAAAAAAGTATATCGAATTTGGCTTGATGGTTGTCGAGATACTATTTCTCAAACTTTTAAAAAATTCAAACCGATTAATCAAAATAAAAGCTGCGTCAAAATTTTTTCAGACTTCTTTTAGATGTAGCAACACTGGTAATAATTACCAATGGTAATAAAAGCAAATCTTATTATATTTGAGCGATGATATCTCAACATTTACTATACCAAATTCGATAAACTTTTTTATTTGAATTTTACGTTGCTCAATGTTTTAAAAAAATTATGACGACTTATTTTGATAGATTTTTTGAATCTTTTAAGACTTTTGAGCAATAATATATTGACAACCACCAAGCCAAATTCGATGGTCTTTTTTTCATTTTACAAATCTGTAGAATTCAAATAAATAAAAAAAAGCCCATTAAAATTGACTTTGTTGTTGTCGAGATATCGTTGCTCAAAGTTTAAAAAATCCAAAACGTCTATCAAAATAAATCTGCGTAAAAAGGTTTCAGACTTTGAGCGATGATATCTTGACAACCACTAAGCCAAATTCTTTTAATTAAATTCTACAGATTCGTAGAATCAAAAAAAAAATTTATCTAAAAAAATTTGGCACAGCCTGTTTTCGTCAATCGTCATGGTTTCATCAATCGTCATTGGTTTTGTCAATCTTCAGTGGTTTCGTCAATCGTCAGAGGTTTCGTCAATCGTAAGAGGTTTCGTCAATCGGCAGAGGTTTTGTCAGACGAAACCATGACGAAACCTTTCATCATTGCAAAAATAGTTTCGCCAGGCATCACTACTTGTAACTAGTTTCTTAATCAACTTTATATAAAATAATGATTAACTTATTCATTGAAGATAAACTAATTCAGTATAGAAATGGGTTTCATGCGTGCGCATGATTCCTCAATCATGCGCATGAATGCGCATTATTGCGCATGTTTCCGAATCATGCGCATTTTATTCCATCAAAATTTTATATAGAAAAAATAAATATAAAATAAGTATAATTAACATTCTAATCTATCTATATACTTCAATTCTGGGTCTGTTCGAGATAACATTTTTAATTGGTCGTATCTGAGAAATGTGACCTAAATGTAGGAAAAATAACAGAAATACGTAAGATGATTATGATTATTATCATGGTCAGTAATTATTATTATTCGAGTAATTATTATATCATTTTTTAATGCTTTATTAACGCCCTTAAACAACACAAAATCGTGAACGTGAATTTTCCAAATTTACTTTGGTTGTTTGATGCCTAATATTTACAAACTAATTTGGGCTAAAAATGTTTACGAATTTGAAAACGTTTTGTATAATGGTCTCTAGTTCAAGAATAAGTACATAAGTGCACATGCAAGAAAACACTCCACTATAGATAAAACATATGATTAATAAAAAAAATAGTGAATATATTAGCGAATATCAAAAAAAGTTACATTCTTAATGATTGATTTTTAGAATTTTTGTCAAATTTTTGCCATCCAGATTGTCTGATAATCAACTAATTTTATCAGTGATTCGTAGTTTTATGTCGATCTACCAACTAATAAAATTACGATTATGTACAAAAGGTAATCAATGAACTAAAACTAATATAGCAATATAAGGTTTTCTCTTTGAATACTTATTTTAAAAATTGGCATTCACCAATAAAACTAAGCGGCATACTATCTGTTATTGGAGTAATGAGCTTTGTAACAAACTTTTTATAGTTAGCTTATAATGATTCAAACTAACCCACTATATATTGCAATTACTGGTATAGCGAACAAATTTTGTACCGTTAATAGAATTTTTATAAAAACTCATGATAAAAATCACAATAATTCTAATAAAAACTGGCTTAAACATACTGAAATAGAGTGTGAATTGTGGCAAAATTTTATAATAACATAAATTTAATGCAAACTAACTCAACCATATACTGTAGTTAATAGAATAGTATGTTTAGTAACAGAATTTTTTTGTGACGATTCAATGCAAACTAACTCAGCATATTTATGAATATTATATAATGCGAATTTACAGATTTTAACTACGATTCTAAAGTTTTATACAAAGCTCTCGTGGCAGAGCCACGGGTCAGGTATCAAATTATATAAGATAAGCAACGATGAAGTTTACAATTAGCAAATTTGTAAAAATTTATATTTATAGCCAAAATCTGATTAAGAATCAATATGTATTATCTTTATTTAGATATATTATCAATAATAAAGATAAAAATTAAAAAATTTTTTTATCATGCGGTATCATGCGCATTTTATTATAAAATGCGCATTATGCCCATCTCTAATTCAGTAGCGGTTAATTTTAAGTTTCGGCAGCATGCATATAGTTATTAATTATGAGCGTACTTATTCTTGATGTATCAATTTTATGCAAAGATTTAGAACTTTATTTTATTGAAATTGAAATGCTCAATGTACAGTACTATTAGTACATGCATTATCTCTATATAGAACAATTGAGATTTTTGAAAAGATACCTTTTATAATTACAAGTACTGTACTTGTGTGTTGTACATAATAGTGATTGGACTTGTTAACATCAACAGTCAAAAGCTGAAATGACAAATCATTTTTCAGACCACAAATAAATGAAAAAGCAGCCTGATCTTACCTTGTTGCTATAAGAAAAAGTCGAAGACTCGATTATACATATAAAAACAGTTCTAGTTCTAATCTTAATTTGAGCATTATGAATTAATTAGTATAGATAGTTTTTCGTTTTCCATTACCCACCAACTCATTTTTTCAATTTTCAAAAAAAAAATTTCTCTTTTTTTTGAAGTTATAATTGTGTCAAATTATTCTATTTTTCTATTTTTTCCCATAAATTTATCCGATATCATCCGGTCGAGACCTTAATTTCTGGAATTATCCAATATACTGATAGAAAAAAACTGATCATTGATCAAATTTTTTCTAATTCCATGTTATGCAAAACAAAAAATTAACTTTTATGACCTTAGATATGAACATAATCATTAATTTACCGAATATTAAAAAAAAATCCGACATCCAACCGAAATTTTGAATACCATGTAATACAAAAAATCAGCTTTAAGAACCTTACCTATTGTTTTTGTCAATTTAAATGAGGTAACGTTGAAATACGATGTGATTCATATTGTAACGAATTAAAATTTTCAATGTAATATTTCTTTATTAGGATAGATTTTTTTATATACATATTTTAAATTTTATTTTCTTTTCTATCTATCAAAAGCAAATTTAGTAGTATCATTAAAATTATGTTGCATTTTATATATTATACTAAAATGGAAGTAATTAGTGGCTGGGTGGTTTAGTTGTAAGTGTAGCACTGGATTTTTCGTAAAATGCTAATCTTTTAGCATAACGCTAAATTTTTGATGATACACCAAAATCTTCATGTAATGCTTGATCTTTAGGAAGCGCTAAAATTTTTGCATAACGCTCTAAAAAGTCAAAATGCATATAAGATCCCAAAATTTTAATAAAGTCAAGCAGTTCTCGCCTACTACAAAAAGTTAATAAAAAATATACTTATCTAATTATATATATATTCTTTGAATTCGACTTTAACTTTAATAAACCCTTTGTAACTCAATTCGACGTACTGAATTGACTTGTAACCTCGAATCAGTTTTATTAATACTCGAATTCCAAGGAACCCAGTCTTGTTGATCCTTCGATATTGCGCATGTGACTCATATCGTCTTACTGATTGGACTATAGTGAAACCTCTTAGTTGAACCTATAATTGATATACGTTGACTCTTTTAATTTTTACTGTCCTTGTTGGTTGATATAGAACCCCTTTTTACGCTTCAAATATAATCCCTGCTCCTGTAAAAGGCTCTTAACCTACCTATATCGATATCACCTGATATAGATATAAGCTTACTATAACCCCGTGAAACACATTTTGATCCCACCTTCTGATATTATAATTTCTTAATACCTTATTGATATCAATTTATTGATACTCCCCATATTAGCATCACCAGCATCTGCATTTATACTTTATTGTGGTGATTTAGTAATAGATCACACCTTCGCTCTCTACATGCCACATAGTGTTATATTTCGACACTGTGACTTACCCAAAATTAATATTTATATATCTCTTTCTGTACATGGTTAGAGTCTGAATTGGCACTATTGTCTATATTGTTTTGAAGCTCTCCCATTTAATCATTACAATATGTTCACATTAAATCGATAATTTGCACGATCAAAAAATCTCTATTAATTATTGCCATTGTATTATATAGAAATACATTTCGGGATGAATATTGCTAGTATCAGTATAAAGTAAAACTTCTGTAGATGCATGTATTCTCAGGTCTAAACTTAACAACGTGAACTTAGAGAACTTGTATTTATGGAGGCGGTATACTGTTTATATTTGGCCAGCATTTGAGTGTGCATTCTAGCTAATGATGCCTGACGAATGACGAAACTATTCGTCAGGTAATTTCTGATTGACGAATTGATGATTGACGAAACCCTTGACGATTGATGAAACCTATGACGAATTGACAAAACCTATGATGAAATGACGAAACCTATGACATAATGATGAAACCTATGACGAATTGACGAAACCTATGACGAATTGATGAAACCTATGATGAATTGACGAAACCTACGACGAATTGACGAAATCAATAAAAAAACCTGAAGAGTTATATTCTATACAAAATAGAGTTAATTACCGCATTTATAAAAAGTTAAGAAGTGTTTTACAGTAATAACGATAACGATAAGAGCTAAAAAAACGATGTTTTAAGCGATAATGCATAATTAATAACAACGATAGAGAATCAATATAGGTTGCTAACTTATTTACGAAGGAAGAGACGTGTAATACTTGAAAACCAATGTTTAGATCGACCTTGGTGCACTAATTAAAAATGACGGAAGTGAAATTTTTACAAATAATGAGCACCAATATATCATTGTAGTATCCAACACTAACACAGTACTAACACTCTTGCCATAAACTTCTATCTTGTTACAGGGAAAAATGGACGTTCCTTAGTTCTATGATGCGAAAGATGATAAAAGGCAGCTCGTCAGAGGCGTGACTTGGTGATTTAACCCAATTTGGTATAAACATGATTTGGGTATTAATATAGTTCGATATTTTTTATCTTATAATCCGAAGACTCCTCTCGAAGGAGAGCTAATACCTCTTTCTTTTATACTTTACAAAATTTATGGGAATCTCAAATCTAACACTAAAAAACATTATGAAAACTACAAGATTAAAATCGTACGATACCCTATCTACGATGTTATCATAATTGTATATTATACTCGAGGTTGAAAGGTTCTAAATTATTACGCCGTAAGCCGAACCCTGAGCATGCATAATCGATTATGCACGATTAATTATATGCAGAATCGGTTCATACCGATTGTCATATGGAATGTGGCACAGTATATGGATTAATGATCATCCGTTATTTGAGATGTCACGTTTACCCCATGACAATCTTTACGCGCCTTGTTTATTTACAAAATTTAATTTCCTTTTTTACGTGTTCGGAATCTATGTCGGGTTGATCCGGAATTGACGAAAATAAACGCGTGAACAAATTTTGTTTATTCCGGATCAACCCGATTACCGGTATTCTCGACCGGTATTCTGGATCAACCCGACATATATTTGAACGTGCAAAAAAAAAAGCCAATGAAACCTTATAATGAAATATCATTTTTTTGAAACAATTTAAGGTTTAGTATATCTAAGATCATTATATAGAAGCTGAATCGGTTGCCAATGTTTCATCAATCGTTAGAGGCTTCGTCAAGGTTTTGTCAATATGTCATAGGTTTCATCAATTCATCATAGGTTTCGTCAATTCGTCATAGGTTTCGTCAATTCGTCATAAGTTTCGTCAATTCGTCATAGGTTTCGTCAATTCGTCATGACGACGTCATTCGTCATCGCAAAAATAATTTCGTCAGGCATCATTAATTCCACATTTAGATAGAGTGTGCACTTATAGAGGGTACAATTATGGAGGTTTTACTGTAATATGAAAAGAATAAAGTTGAGGGACAGTTTTTATGACTTGAAATTTTCATAAGTCCATAATTTTGAAGTTTTGCTTTTCTTATTCTTCCATTTGTAAATCATCATTCTTTAAAGTGCAATTAAATCATTCTCTTGGATAGTTGTAAAATTATCAGATTTAAAAATCACACTTTAAGAATATTATTGCAAAATTGATGTAAAGGTTCAAAGTTTTCGCCAAGAAAGCTAATTGAAAGTCAATGAGAAAAATTTATTCTGTAAACTTAAGTTCATTGACAATGATTAAGAAGTCAAATATAACTGGAGTTTCAAAACTTTCTAAAGACACTATACAACAACAAATATATCTATATAGAAAGTACTATTAAAAACATGAAATTTCTTTTACTTTTATAATTACTCTTTAATAATTATAATGTTACGTGATTAATAAACACGGAATCATTCATTTTAATTACTTATTCGAGTATTGTTCGAGTAATTCGAATCACGGTAATTAATTTTTTATAAATTTTATGGTTTTTATTTAATTGGAAGTTTTCATCAAGCGGATGTAGTAATTTTTGGAAATTTCTACATTCAACAATATTAAATGGCTGTCAATTCATATTCACTTTCAGTTCTAATAAATTGATTCTAGATCGACTCGTACTATCTTGAAAATCCTGTGCTTACGGGCGAAATGGTTAATTAAATTTGAAGTTATTGAACCATTATTATATGAGGTACCACATTCTTCCCATCGCCGATTATAATTTCACAAATGGAAGTTACCCCGTTTCGAAAATATTTTCATATGAAACTTTGGGAGATTTACATTTGGTAGTTGTGTTTTGACTATTCGCTTTATTGCAGGATTCCTACTGTTCAATAGTGCTTTGTTTTGCGCCATGCTTGTATTATGAAATTGTTTTTACAAGTCTTTTAAATTTCTTTATTTTTTATTAAAAATTACGTATTTTACTTAGTTTTAAAAAATTACATATAATTGTATATATTACATTAGTTATTTAAACTTCATTATACATTAATAATTAACTCGTGAGTATTCACGAGATAATATTTCATGATTCGAATTCGAATTATTCGAGTCGCGAGTTGACGAGTCCAGCCACTAATATGGATGCTGTAAGTCTACAAAATAATCGTCAATTAGATTTATATTCTATAGATATTGAAATGTTATGCTTACAATATTAAAATTATATCATATAAAATATGCAATTTTTATACGGTGGATGAAACATGATATTAAGGCATTCGTATTAAAAGTATAATTTAATTATATTGTGCAATCCAAGAATTTTAGGAACTTTATTAAGTTGTATTAAATAGAAATATACATGGAAAGAAGTCTTGATAGTACACGGCATGTTAATTTATTGTATTAATGTTTTATAATTCATTCTATACTATAAACTTTTATGTCCACCCGCAATTAGTACTGTATCAAGAATTGAATTATTTCTTGAGTTGCAACGTAACTTAATTCTTTTGATATTGTGAGATCAAAATTTTTCGTTATAGTAAGTGCTTTTAATATATCAAGAATAAATATATCATGTCAGTAAAATTTTGTCTATTGCATATTAATAAGCATTTATTTCATCTTATGGACTAATAATCCAATAATTCAAAAAGGTAAAGCTTTTAAGTGCTTTTACAAATCTGAAATACTTCATACTCATCACTCATCAAAGGCAAACCACCCTTGTGTTTTGCCTACTAATTTATCATATTCATTTTTACCACAATACAATTTTTTAAGACCGCTATCTTTAATACCGTTATCATCTCTCATTCCAAAGGCACAATTATAGAGTTGGTGGTGCAGGGTACTTGGCGACGCCAATGGTGCACCAAATTGGTGCACCAGCTGGCGCGCCAACGCAGGTATGGTGAAGAGGTGGCGAGCCAATCATATTTAAATTTATTTTATATAAGTGTGCGTGTACGTGTAATATAACATACGCACGTGTATAAGACCACGCAAAGTTAATTTTGCGTTTTACATAACCTGGTGTTCCGAAATTCCAGTCGGTGGGTCGGATTTTTTTTTTTTAAAAAAAAAAATTTTTTTTACCATAAATAAATTAATAGATTCGTGCTCATATTTAAGGTTACGCCATGGAATCAGAAAATTTGGATTTTTTTTTTTTTTNTCGGGTTATGCCGGAAAATTGGAACAATATCGGGTGATACCGGATAAATTTATGGAAAAAATTAAATATGATAGCAAAAATAGAATAATTGGGGCAATTGGAACTTAAAAAAAAATTTTTTTTTGAGTGGGTTATGCAAAACGAGAAATTAACTTTGCATGACCTAAACTTTCTAAGTAACTTTTTTGAAGGTTAGGTTCAGTTTTAGCTCAATAATATTAACGGTAACTTATCGCAATAAGTTAACTATTAGCTAATTGAACAGTGAATGAACACAAAATACGAGCGTAATCAAGCCAAACAGTGGGATTAGTTCCGAAAGTATAGGGCAATATAATTACAAGATACAGACGTCTTTATCGGTGGTAAAACAAAAGATAGATATATGAAGCAGACAATAGTATAATATAATGGTGCACCGTCAGGTGCACCGCGCACCAGAAGATCTTGTTGGCATACACGTGGTGCACCACTAGAACTATAACTGCACCACCCACTCTACACAATTACCAAACCATGGACCAGTTGATATATTATTATAATAAATTGCTTTTGATGTGTTTGTTACACGACCAAGAATAGATCCATTCATGTTTCCATTTTTTAAAAGAGAAAATAAAGCTATCAGCTGTTGTTGCAAATTCGTACCCACCATTAAGAAATTTCCATATAAGAGGATTATAACCACCAAGTATTTCGTTTGAGCTATTAATCTTTACAACAACCACAGTACAAGGTATATTGTCACATAGCCTATGAAATACTTCGGAAATAAACCCATCCCTACTACCCCTAAGTAAAAGCTTAACTTCATATGGAATTTCTGTAGTATTATAAATTGTAGGATGTCGATCGATCCATGATGAAATTTCTGCTGCATGCTGTAATGTGATTATTGAAGAAGATGGTGTAATAATAGATTCTTTTCGAGGAGGAAGTTGTATCGTTTCTTTTTTACGAGGAGGTAAAACTTGTGAAGTAATAGGTGCATCTAGATCTAAAAATTTTGACATAATATCATCCCATACATCTTCTTCAAGGATTTTACGATAAGGTTTAATTTTTTTTAAAATGTCTTTACCAGGAATTTGAAAGTATCTAATATGAGGAAGGCAATGTTGAAGAATAGATTTTAAAGATTTAAAATTTTCATCAGTCCATTCTTTGAAATTGGTTGGTAAATTTGGAGTCTTTGCTTTTCCCCATTGAATAACTTTATCCCAAATTTCTGATTCATCCATCTGTAAATCATCATTTTTTAAAAGAGTAATTAAAGCATTCTCATGGAGAGTGGTAAAATCTTCAGAATTAAATATCGTGCCTGGATGTTTGGCAATAATATTTCTGCAAAATTGTTGTAAAGGTCCAAAACTTTCATCAAGGAAACTAATTTGATAAACCCGAGAAAAATTTAAACGAAGCCAAGATGCATTATTATCAATAAGGTGAGTCTGAAGATGTCCAGCTAATTCTGTAAATTTAAATTCATTGGTAGCGACAAATAAGTCAAATAAGGTCGAAACTTCGAAATTTTCCAATGAAACTATACCGCCATAGATATATCTATTATCATAAGTATTAATAAGATTAATAAAAGTTTGATAATTATAATATTATATTGATATTACTGTACTATATTTTATTACAACTTACTTTATAATAATATTAAATATGTTGGCAGAAATATGAGGCAATTTAATTTCAATAATGTTATTTTTTTTTAATTGCATTTACAAAATTTTGACGAAAGTATTGTGAACGTTGGTATAAAATTGCTGAATGTCCTTTAAAAAGTTGAATATTTGGTTGTTTTCCAATTTCAATTACTACATTATAATCATATTCACATTCTAGAAGTTGTGTAAAATCTTGAGAAAGTTGTTCAAAAAATTTTAAGACCATTGTTGATGATTCGGTATACGGCGCAAACTTCAATCACTTTATATAGAATAATGATCAGCTAACGCATTGGAGATAAACTAAATTCAGTAGCATGCGTATAATAGTAACTCATAATACCAAAATTCCGGGTCGGTATGCGTCGGAGTGCATCGGCATAATGGTCGGCTGGATCGGAATTGATCAATTTGTCCTATCACTAGGAAAATGGGAACCATTTAAAGTCCGAAGGACCAATATTTGTTTTATTATATTACACCTGATAAGCCAATAAGCATCAGTTTTTATTGTTTTTATTGTTTTTTTATGTTACACCTGATCTAGCCTATCAGAATTTAGAATTTGCTAACACCAGACATCGGGTGTACTAGTGCTCTACCTGTAGTGTCCTTCAGACAATAAAAATTTTACTAATAAATCATATCCATTCATTAAGTAAAAAATGACCAGCTGATAATTTTGCTATAGAACCTGTTAGGACTAACCGCCGACCTAGATCCGACGCATCCGACCCGGAAATTTGGGGACAGCCCTGTAAAAATCATATGTCGCGGCTGAAGCTGGAAACGGCTGAAAAGTTTAATTATTTCAATATAAAATTTTCTAAAATTTTTGGGGCATATTCTTAGCTTTTTTTAACGTTTAGGTTAAGGTTTAGGGTTAGTTTTGATATTAAAAAAATATAAGTGAATTTTGGTAGGATTTATAATTTTAAATCGAGGTCCTTAATTTCCAGCTTCAGCCGCGACACTATATTTTATTATAACTTACTTTATAATAATATTAAATATTTTGGCAGAAATATGAGGTAACTTAATTTCAATGATGTTATTTTTCTTAATCGCATTTACAAAATTTTGACGAAAATATAGCGAACATTGGTATAAGATACTTTTAAATATTTGGTTGTTCTTCAATTTCAATTATTACATTATAATCATATTCACTTTCTAGGAGCTGTGTAAGGTCTTGAGGAAGTTGAACAAACTTTTTAGGGCCATCTTTAAATGAACTTACTGATGAATTTCTAACGTTAATTTATATTTACTATGATATGTGTTGTACAGAAATCCAAGTACGATCACGTTCCTTATAACCTCAATGTGTAGTGCAGCTGCGGAATGAATTGTGATTTTCAATTTCTAATTTTATGAATTCATTGTCGCTTGTAATAGGTAAATTCGAATTTATCTTTTGACGTTAATGATTACTAATTTCAAAAATGACGCAAAGCTAACTCTATTAATCATCAATTTTTTTTAAATTCATTTTTTGAATTTTGTATTTTCGTTGCGGTTCCTGTGCTTTATCAGAATTTTGCTATTGTTTTTTTTATTTTTTTTGAGATTGGTTTCGTCTTATAAAAAAGGACTCTGTAACTTTGTAGTCATAAGGAACGTGAATCGATTTGTATTGAAGTTTTTGATATCTGACGAATGACGAAACCCTCGTTATTGACGATTGACGAAACATTTCGTCAAGTGACTTCCAAATGACGAAATGACGATTGACGAAACCTATGCCGATTGACGAAACCTATGACGATTGACGAAACCTATGACAATTGACGAAACCTAAGCAATTTCTGGGTTCGATCTCAAAATGTACATCAGAACCAATAGAATTACAGGATTTTGTGTAATAAACCAAATGTAAACAACGCAAAATTTTATTACAGCTGTTTTGATAAATAGTAGGACACGTGATGAATTTTGTGATTGTAACAGAAACAGTGATTTTCTGTGGTAGTTAATACTAAATTCTGTATGCGGTTAAGACAAATTCTGAGATTTAATGCGATAAGCCTTTTCTGTGCAGTTTTGTGGTGCTATTTTATTTTTCTGTGATTTAACGTGATTATAAATAAAAATTTTTTATCAAAATTTTCCTAAACCATATAATTCTGTAACTCCACGAGGAACATGCTTGTAATTTACGTTAAATTAGTGTCTACCTTTCCGGGAGTTCCCGACGCCCGCCTTGAATTTATTAGCCAACCCCTACAATATTTAATAATTCTGTGGCATTTAGTAGAATTCTGTGACATTCTGTGGTGACTAACAGTGATTATTGTAGTTGGCTGCGATTAAAAGAAATTCTGTGATTTTCTGTGAAACACAGAAAATCACTGTCCCTGGATTGTAATAAAAAAGGTAGTTCGTTAACAAAATTTTCGGCCGGGACAAAATATAACGCGATTTATACTATAAATGTTAAAAATATTTAAATAAAGATGTATTAAAGGATTAAAATTAGTTTATTAAATTAAATAAAAATTAAAAAAAAACTTTTCATTCCCCAAAATTTTTGAATTTTTTTAAACTTTGAGTAACGATATTTTGACAACTACTAAATCAATTTTAATAACTTTTTTTATTTGAATTCTACAAATTCTAGAATTTAAAAAAAAAAAGTATATCGAATTTGGCTTGATGGTTGTCGAGATACTATTTCTCAAACTTTTAAAAAATTCAAACCGATTAATCAAAATAAAAGCTGCGTCAAAATTTTTTCAGACTTCTTTTAGATGTAGCAACACTGGTAATAATTACCAATGGTAATAAAAGCAAATCTTATTATATTTGAGCGATGATATCTCAACATTTACTATACCAAATTCGATAAACTTTTTTATTTGAATTTTACGTTGCTCAATGTTTTAAAAAAATTATGACGACTTATTTTGATAGATTTTTTGAATCTTTTAAGACTTTTGAGCAATAATATATTGACAACCACCAAGCCAAATTCGATGGTCTTTTTTTCATTTTACAAATCTGTAGAATTCAAATAAATAAAAAAAAGCCCATTAAAATTGACTTTGTTGTTGTCGAGATATCGTTGCTCAAAGTTTAAAAAATCCAAAACGTCTATCAAAATAAATCTGCGTAAAAAGGTTTCAGACTTTGAGCGATGATATCTTGACAACCACTAAGCCAAATTCTTTTAATTAAATTCTACAGATTCGTAGAATCAAAAAAAAAATTTATCTAAAAAAATTTGGCACAGCCTGTTTTCGTCAATCGTCATGGTTTCATCAATCGTCATTGGTTTTGTCAATCTTCAGTGGTTTCGTCAATCGTCAGAGGTTTCGTCAATCGTAAGAGGTTTCGTCAATCGGCAGAGGTTTTGTCAGACGAAACCATGACGAAACCTTTCATCATTGCAAAAATAGTTTCGCCAGGCATCACTACTTGTAACTAGTTTCTTAATCAACTTTATATAAAATAATGATTAACTTATTCATTGAAGATAAACTAATTCAGTA